>PVJL010003144.1:0-129714 GCA_004026885.1 Lyroderma lyra
TGGATGGATGGGTGGATGGGTGGATGGGTGGATGGATGGGTGGATGGATGGATGGATGGGTGGATGGATGGATGGATGGATGCATGCATGGATGATGGGTGGAAGGAAGAATCAACAGTGCAAAGCAGATGGGGAAAGTCCATAGACTAAGTGGCTTATGAACAACAGAAATTTACCTCTCACAATTCTGGAGGCTTGGAAGTCCAAGGTCAAGGTGCTGGAAGATTTGGTATCTGCATCCTGGTTCACAAACAGCCATCTTTCTGCTATCACCTCACCTGGTGGAAGGGGCCAGGGAGCTCTCTGGGGCCTCTTTATAAGGGCACTAAGCCCACTCAGGAGGGCTCCACTCTTACAACCTAATCACCTCCCAAAGGCCCCACCTCCAAGAGCCCTCATGTTGAGGTTTCATAAGTTTCAACATATGAATGGGAGGGGGCAGGTGCACAGACATGCAGTTAATTAGCAGTGGTCTTGGTTCTTCCACATATATGAACAGGAATCATAGTGGTGGGTCCCAGCTCTGCAAGCCTGGGCAAGCGACACCCCCTCTCTGGTCCTCAGGTTCATCATCTGGGCCACGCCTGTGACAACAGTGCCTGCCTCAAGGAGATGGCCAGGGGACACAAATACTACAGACTAGGGAAACCCAAGAGGAACAGTGGGCTGCCTGACATTGGGCTGGGTTGCAGTGATGCTCACTCCTGGACTGCCCACCACACTTCCTGATGCCCCTGCTGCCAGGGGCAGGCTCAGGGACAGCCAGGAGATGAACTGGCCCCACAGAGGACTTTGTTGGGGAGACCAGCCTCTGCTTGAGCCTATATCCCACAGAAGCACAGAATGGGCACAGGTTTGAGGGCTGGTTCTGCCATGGCTGGGGCTCAAGGCCAGTCATTTCACCCCTCTGAGCCTCAGATTCCTCATTGTAAAAAGGGTGAGAATAGGACCCCATGGGGTTATGCTAAGGGGGTAGTCCCCACGGCATGGGGCCCAGGACAAACTCCTGCAAGAGACATGATAGCTGTTAAGATTATTGTTTCCATTCTTGGTTCAGGCTTTGGTTCTTCCATAAAGAAGATCCCGTTTAGTTGTTTTTTAAAAGACCTCTGTGCAGAAGGAGTCTTCACTCTCCTCCCGTGAGGTTTACCCTGGTCCTGTTCCCAGGCTAAGCCAGAACCCAATCCCCTTCTGCCTCCCACTTATTATCCCTTAGCTCTGTCTTAAGTGCTCTTCTGCTTTCCATGGAGATACCTGAGCTCAGTCTGGGACCAGGATCAGGGCTCAGTATTGAACCAGGTTTGGGGCATCAGTCTATGGTTAGGATCAGGGCTCAACCTGTAAGCAGTATTGAGTATTGGTGACCTGGACCAGGTCTCTTTTAGTGCTGAGATTGGGCTCTGTCTGTGACAAAGACCCTAGATTGGATTCTTGGAAGGATACTCTGAGCTAGAGGATTCCAGGCAGCTCTCCTGGGGCATGCCCTCGGAAGACAGACCTGCCAGGAAGCAGGAAGGCAGGAGTGGGTAGAGGGAGAAGCTGGCCCACAGTGAGGTTGCAAAAGAGGCCCCTGTGGGGATGCCTGGAGCTGGGATGGCCCTTCAGAACTGTCCCAGTTGAGGCAAGGGAGCTGGGTCTGGGTAGATATACATCAATCAGGCCCTGGCCGCTGGCTGCCCCTGGCGGAAGTATAACCCAGTGAGCTGTCAGTGGTCAATGGTGCCAGCAGCTGGGATGGTAACTGGCCCTGGAGAGGAGCTCTGGAGTACCTAGTGTGCCCTACAAACAGCCCCATGGCTCTGGCTTGGACCAGGATCTCAGATTCTGAGAGTAGATGAGACATGGAGATTACATGTCCCAACAGGACAGGATCTCTGTCCCCAGCCTCTAGCATAGGGCCTGGCTGGACGGCACAAGCCCCATCCCACAAAGGGAAGAAGAGAAAATGTGAAGTGAGGTCCTGAGTCCCACTGTGTGGGCCAGCCAGTCAGCCTTCCCCAGAAGTTCAGAGAGGTAGACCACCTGCCTGAGGTTGCACAGCTGCTCAGGGCAGAGCCGGGACTGGAACCCAGGACTGACTGAGTCCAGAGCTTATGTTCCCTTGACAACACCTTGCTTAGTAGAAAGCAAAGGCTGGAGGGAGGAGGAGGAATACCCCTCCTCTCAGGGCTCCAGGGCCTGCCAACTCTGGCCGCCTCTGGCTAGCCCACCAGGACCCGTGCCCAGGGCAGGGAGTGGCATCTTGTGGGCGGGTGGCCCTTCTTGGGTAATGAGACTCAGCCTGCGGTTTGCAGGCCTGACAACGTGAATAATTCATTTGCAACCAGGTCTGGGAATTAGAAACCGTTACTGGATGATTTATTTAACAGGGGCTGCTGCTGGGGAGACGGGAGGAGGACTTTGAAGCACCAGAGGAAGGTGCATGTCTTGTAGATGGATTTAGAGAGGCCCACAGGCCCGAGTGTCGATTCCAGCTCTGCCTCCTACCAGCTTCGTGACCTTGAAGAAGTGATACTCGCAGAGCATCTCTGTGCTGTAGTTCCCTCAGGTGTCAAAAGGGATGATAACAGAGTTGTTAGGAGGACTAAATGAGTCAGAATTTGGAGAGTTCTTAGCATCATGCCTGGCTCGTAGTAGGTGTTCCATTAGTGTTTGTTGAATGAATGAAGAAATGACAGCTGATAAATAACCATAGGAACTGACTTAATTGAGCATCTGCTTTGTGGCAGGCCTTGCGCCAAGAACTTTACATCCCTATCCCACAGCACTCACGTAAAGTGGGTATTATACCTACATTACAGATGAGAAAGTAGAAGCCCAGAGAGGTTAAGGAACCTGTTCAAGCTTACACAGCCAGTCCTGACCAAGGTGGGATCTGAACTCAGGCCTCTAACCCCAAGGCCTGCGCACTTAACCACATTTCCTTATTTATCACTCGTGTGGCACACAGGTGGTGCCTAACGAACACCTGATTCTCATTTTACTAAAACTTTCTCTTTCACCCCACATCTATTATTGAATTTGGTCCAACAACAAACCCAACAGGTGGTTAGGGAGATCGTAACCCCTGTTTCTCCCAAGGAGAAGCTGACGTTCAGAGAAGGATGTGAATTGCTCAGTGTCCCACAGCCCCAGAGGGAACCCAGGTTTCTCGGAGGCCATTGTCACAATGCATAAATAACAGCTCAGCTCTGGCTGTGCTTGGTCACCACTGGACTGTGCTCCTGGAAAGAAGAGGCTCTGTCTTTGTTGTGTCAGTTCACAAAAGGTCCTTATGAAGTATCAGAGGGAGGGAGAGAGGGAGGGAGGGATCCTAAACCCATACAGCAGATAAACCATTCCATCTTTGCATCGCCCCCCTTAGACACACACTGGAACACACCCACTCACATGGCCTTGCTGGGGTGAGGGGAGCATTGGGGCTGAGCTCCTGGCCCCCCTGAGCTGCCTGGGCACTTGCCAGGAATCAACCCTGGGTTTTCCAATAGGGCGTGGTGTCCTTGACCTCCCAAAGGAGGCGGCACTTTGCCCATCTCACTCCCTGGCCCTTGCAGAGGCAGAGCAGGGTCTCTGGGTCTCTCACTCTGACCTTGTGCCAGCATGACCTGCGCGTGAGGAAGGGGAGATGGTGTGGAGCCCAAAGTGTTGGCCTGTGGGCCTCACCGCACTGTGAAGTATGTTATACGTATGTGTCTGGGAATGTCCAGGAGTCCGTGAGTGTGCTGGGGTGTGAGCGGTGTGTCTGCAGATATGTATCGAGGGGTATTTTTGAATCTTGTGTATAGCTGCAGAAATCTTTGTGTGTGTGTGTGTGTGTGTGTGTGTGTGTGTGTGTGTCCTGTGCAGGTGTCTGGAGTGTTTAGGTTTGGAGTGATCAGATTTCTGTGATTATGTGAATGTGTCTGTGTATGTATTTAGGTGCCCTGGGCGGGGAGGTATCCGGTGGATGTCTGCATACCTCTACTCAGGCCAGTACATGTGTATGTTAGCTAATCTGTGAGTCTGTGGAATCTTGTGTGTGTGCGGGCACTTGTGTATCTGAGTTTGGAGAGCATTTCCTGTGTGGTATGCAGTATATGTAGGGGGGTGTGGTATGCCATGTGTGCAGACAAGCAGGAGTGTACAGAGAGAGGCTCCTGTGTGGGAGTCAGGAGTCTGTTCCGGTTCTAGCTTTGCCACGTGACCGTGAGTTAGCCTCGCCCCTATTTCAGCCTCAGTTTCCCCTTGTGCACAATGATAATAGGGCCTCAGATTCCGGGCTCAGGCTCCGCTGCAAAGGCAGCTGGGAGGGAGCGTGGTGCTTTTGTGGGCCCATGTGGTCACAGGTTATTGAAATCCTGCTGGCGTTACCTGGGGCTGGGATGTGCTCTTCCCCTTGGATTTAAAAGGAAATGGATTTCCGGCTTCTGTGTCTCCATCTGTTATTTTTTTGTTTCCATGAAAATGTAAGAGATGGTGCCATTTAGATTCAAGTAGAGCGGCCAGTCACTTTTCCAGATATTGTCATTGGGCTACTCCCCGCCCCGCAGCGGGAGCCCCACTCTGCGAGTGCCGCGCCGCCCGGCCTGCCTGCCGAGGTTCCCTTCTGCTGTCTGGCAGCATCCAGCGCCCTAGTGGTGGCCCCAGCCTCCCAGCCACCTCAGGCCACCCCCTGCTCCTTGCACTCTGGCCACACTGCCCCCTGCCGGCCCCATTCCTGAACCTGCCAGACTCTCCCTGCCTCCAGGCCTGTGCCCATGGTTAGCCCTCAGCCTGGAATGCCATCTCCCCCAACCTGGGGGCCCCAGGTGATGTAGGGAGGTGGCCCATGGGAACCTCCCCCTCCTCAAGTTTTTGTAGAAAGGGTAGGAATGGGTAGAAAGGTTGCTTTCACTCTCCCCCTCTGCCAGCTGCTCCAACTTGGGGAGTTCTAGCCCATTTCTATGCCCTGCTCCGCCCATGCCAGGCTCAGCAGTTCTGGCTGGAATTGGAGTTACCACCCTGAGCGGGTCGCTTTGCTTCTCTCCATGGGAGCAGGGCACAGGGGAGACAGAAGAGGCTGTCAGTATCTCTTGCCTGCAGTCCCCAACCTCTGCCCCCACCTATTCCCACCACAACACCCCCTGAACCCCCTGCTCCCACGTCCCCCAAACCCTGATGCTGGACGACAAGGTGGTCCGTGACTGTGATCCATTGGACTTGGTCTGGGCCCTGGCAGGAACCCCAGAACCTGCATGGGAGCCATGGGGTGGGCCCTATCCCCCTCCAGGAGTGGGTGGAGGCTGGCTGCTGGTGGGAGAGGGGAGCCTAGCCTGTCCTGGAGCTCCCTCTAGTGTTTCCAGAGGGGCGTGCAGTCTGTCCTTTACACTGGGGAGGATTGGGTTTGTCCAGACCAAAGCCATTTCGCCAGCTCATTTCCACTCTTATCACTGGGGGTTCACCAAGCTGGGATGCCAGAGTATGCTGTGGCTTTCTCCCTCTTTCTCAGTCCCAGCAGACACCGAGTTCTATTGTTTCTGCCCCATGAATGCCCATCCCTGCTCTCCACCCTCATCACATCCTAATTCAGACCCCATGACCTTTCCCTGGAATATTTCTCCTCTTGCCCTCCCGCAGTGTATCTCCCACACTCCTCCCAGAGGGAACTCCATCATATGCAAACTTGATCATGTCATTTCCCTGTTTTAAGCTCCTCCTTGGCTCCCCAACGCCCCCAGGACAAAGCCCACTCTCCTTGTCACCTTACAAGCTCTGCATGAACTATCCTAGGCTGTCACACCAGCCTTAGCTCTGATGGCTACCCCTTCACATCCTGACTTCAGGCAATACTCACTGGTCTGCAGTCCCCGAAGGCACAACGCCCTCTCTCGCACCTGACCCTTCCTCACGCTGTGTCTTCAGACAAGTCTGCCTTCTGCCTCCTCTCTACCTTGAAAACTCCTATTCACACTCCAAGGCCCTTCCTCCTCTGGGAAATTGCTATCTGGCAGCTAGCTTCTCGGTTCTTAAGGCTCCCTAGCATTGTCTGTGTGTCTGTCTTTCCATTAGATGTGAGCTCCCCAAAGGCCAGGATGGAATGGTCCTCGTGTATAGTAATCATCTGCTATGTACCCTGCCTGAGAGTGTGGGGGGCAGCGGGGGGGGGGAGGAGGGGAGGGGTGATGGTATGGATCCGTTCTGTGCAGAGGAAGCAGGGGGCTGGATTATGAGGACTTTGGGCATCAGGTTCAGGAATTTGAACTTGGCCTGAAGGTAACTGGGAGGTAACACACAGGAGACACAATTTGGAATTTGGAGAAGTCCCTCAGGCAGTTGTAGAGAACCCAGGGTGCTGTTTTGGGCATTTGTGGGGGTGCTTCCAGTTTTCATAATGACTTGGGGGGCACCACGGCATTTAGTGGGTGGGGCCTGGGATGCTGGACACCTGCAATGTCCTACAAAGACTATCCCACATGTTATTTGACGTTTGGATGTACTGCCAGACATTCGTGTGGAGGTAAAAAGACTCGCTTGTAAATGTCTCAGCCGCGCACGAATCTCGCATATAAACACAGAGCATTTTTGCATGAATGCTCTGAATTTTAACAGACACTGCATTTGCTAGAAACGCAGTTTCCATGTAAATTGAAGGAAGATTGCTCTTTATCTTGTTCAGAACCTTACCCAGAGTTGTCACCATACTGGAAATTATGTACTTAATGTCAATGCTACTTGTGGTATTTGAGTTGCTAACTTGACATTCTCTTTATCAGTCTGCATTGTGGCTGTCGCACTCAGGGGGTCTTATGGAAAGGCACAAATGCCTCATTATTTTATTGTATCTTCTAGTGGAGTCAATAGAAGTATTTAGTAGTTGAAATGCATATCATCTTAAATTACTTTCCTTATTAGTTTAACCAAAACTCACTTATCTCTTAATGTGTGCCAGTCTAAATGCTCCATGAATAATTGCTTGTTTAATCCTCCTAACAACTCTATGCAGTAAAGTGCTGCATAGGGAAAAAAACCAAAACCCTTTGCTACTAGGGAGCTAACTGACACACAGAGAGGTTAATGACTTACTCAAGGTCACACAGCTGGAACGTGTAGGAGCCAAGATTTGAACCAGTGTCTATGTACTTTACTACTAGCTTATAATGGCTCATGCTGATATTTCAGTTAGAGCACTGGGATGGTTTTCTTTTGGGAATTATATGCATATGTTTGTCCTTTCATTTTAGGGTAACAGGGTGATGAGACGAGATAAAGTTGAAACAGGGTTAAGAACCACTGGTGGAGAGCTGGTGAGAGAGCCTGGGCCTGGACTCAGCCTGGGCTCACCCAAGGTGGGACGTGTGAGAAGGGCAGGACGCTGGGAGCAGACCCCTACATACCGCCAGCATTTTGGGAGGAAAGAGAACACGGAACAGCCAGAAAAGTAAAAGGGAAGCCAGGGGAGAGGAGCCTGGAGCGACTGGGCCACCGTGTGGAAGACCTCGGGGACCCGCGGAGGTCAGGGCTGAAGGTGGTCTCACATTTCGCCACAAGGTGGCGCATGTCGGCAGCAGGACTGGGGCTGAGGGGCGGGGCTTCGATGGGCTCGGACCAGACCCCCTTCTGACCTCGGGGCTCGCGGGGAAAGCTCCTGTGTTTGTGTCTGCATCTCTAGAGACCCAGGGGGCTGTGGAGCCTTGCCACCCTCCTGTTCGCTCCCTGGGGCTGCGTGGCTCTCGAGAATCTCTGAGAAGCAGAATAAAGAGAACTTGCACTGCCACTTGAGCTCACTACAGCAGCCCCCCCTTATCCACAGGGGGATGGTCCCAAGACCCCCAGAGGGTGCCTCAACCTATGACAGTACTGAACCCTAGATATACTATGTTTTCCCTATACTGACATTCTTATGGTAACATTTAATTTGTACATTAAGCACAGTAAGAGATTAACAAGAATGACTAATAAAATGCAAGATTTATAACAATATGCCACCAAGTTACATGAGTGTGGTCGCTTTTTCAAAATCCTACTGTACTCACCCTTTTTGTGATGATGTGATGACACGATGCCTAATGATGAGATGACGTGAGGTACTCGGGGTGGCATGCAATTTAATGCTTCTGAATGGCTCATTGCTTGAGTTGTCCATTTAATGTTTTCAGGCTGCGGGGGCCCACGCTAACCAAGGCTGCGGGAAAAGAACACCACGTTAAGGGGGGACTACTGAAAAGCCTCACGCAGTGCAAACTGTTATTACTCCCATTTTATTATTCAAATGAGGAAACTGAGGCTCAGAGAAGGAAATCCCATACCGAGGTCATTCTACAATGAGTGGTAGAGTTGGGCTCAAACCGGGATCTCTTAGCTGAGGGGCTGCTGCTTTCCCCAGAGTCAGGAGGGACATCCGAGTGGGCGGGGGCAGCTCCTGGAGTAGGAGAGAGGCAGGGAATTCAAGGTGACTTGGGAGGAGGGCCCCAGAAACCAAGGAGCAACCCTCACACCAGAGGAAACAAGACTTGGGGGTGGCAAAAGGGCAGGGATGTGGACAAGGGGTCCACCCAGGCCTTCAGTTCCCTCTCCGAGTGCTTACCCAGGACTGTAGGACCGGCGTGGACACCAGCTGCCCACGCCCTGTGTGCTGCCCACCGCTCCCTTCCCTGAACTTCCAGGGCCATTGCCCATTCATCTAGCATACCTCAGTGGCTGCTTAGCTCTGTCTCTCCAGGCTGTGCCTTCCGCGTGTCCGGGACACATTGCAGAGCCCAGCATAGGGCCTGGGTGGCCTGAGTCCGTAGTCACTAAGTCAGGCCAAGTCCAGGAAGTGCCTTCCACGAGGGGATTCTGCCTCCCCTTGTGCTGAGGGCAGCGGAAGAAAGCACTGCCCTTGAGATGACCTGGATTCGTGGGCCCAAACGACACTGCCCTCTCCAGTCTGCAGCAAGCAAGCATCAAGTGCAGCAGGACACCGTCGGGTTAGACAACCGGAAGGACTTCCCAGCAGGGCAGCAGGACAGCTTGCTCAGTGAGAGCTGCCATTCAGGAGAATGAGCTGCCTTGGATTGCAGTGAGGTTTCTGGAGTTGCCGACGGCGGAGGTGACGATCTAGGCCAAAGGGGAGACGTGGGAAAGGTCCGGTTTGGCTGGTGAGGGGCCTTATCCTAAGGGCCATGGCGAGGAGGGCTGTGTGCAGCGGCGTGCGACCAAGAGACAATGAGGGGAGCTCCCTGGTGGTGTAGTGGCTTAGGCTTCGACACTGTCAACGCTGCGGCCTGGGTTCGATTCCCAGCCAGGGAGCTACCCACATTAAAAAAGAAGAGAGAGAGACAATGAGAAGCGGGAGTGACCAGGAGCTGGAGGCAGGGGCGTTGGGCTGCAGGGTAAGGGGGTCCTTTGCTCAGGTGGGAGCACTAGGCAAGACCCAGCTGAGCGGGAGGACCTGGGGCTTCTGATCAGACAGAGGAGGTCTGGGAGCCTACAGTCGGGCCTGGGCTGGGGAGAGAGGCCCAGGCTCAGAGGCGGGGGGTGGTCCAGCAGCGAGAGATAACTGAGGACTTGGGAGTAGCCGGCATCATCTGGTGAGAACAGCCCCACAGAACAGACGTGTCTCTGAGGAGGCTGAGGCAGCACAACCTGAGGTGGGAGGAGAAGGGGGTGGGCGGGCGTGTGTGTGTGTGGGGGGGGCGTATCTGGAGGAGAGTGGTGGGCTTGGGGCAAGGTCAGGGGCCCCCGATGCCTGTGTGGAGCCCTGGGCCTTGGGGAGACTGAGTGGGTCAGACCCCTCCTCCAGAATCCTCCTGGAGGCGGAGCAGCCCGGGAGGGCCTGGGCTGGGGGAGGAGGCGGGAGGGGGCAGGGAGGGGTTGGGCCTCTGTCCACGGCATTAGTGCTGGTTGGAGGGAGAGGAGGGTGCGGAGCCAGCCAGGCCGCCTGTTCCCATAGCCGCTGAGCAGAGCGTGCTGCCATGGCGCTGGCCAGTCCCGGGACCCGGGACCTCAGGCTCCCGGCCCTGTTCCTCCTCCTGCTGCTGCTGCCGCCGCCCTGGGCCCCTGCCCTCGCCCTCCTGGCCGGTGAGTTGGGGCACAAGCCCTGGGGGACAGGGGGTGGGGTGGGGCATGGTCTGTCTCCCAAAGCAGACACCCCAGGCCCTGGGACTGTCCCAGAGGGTGCCGGCCCGAAAGTGGGCTGGGGCACAGGTCTGAGTTGCGGGGTACAGAGGGGTGTACTGCCGTGGGCCACTGGAGCGTGTGTGCCAGCCAGTGTGTTCTGGGACTTGGGGGCTGCTGTGCGTCAGGGGGCTTTGTGAAGAGGCTTGTGAGTCAGCAGTGACCTGCGTAGTGGGGTAGGCTGGGTGTCGTGGTGGGGTGTTGGGGCTGGGGAGCTCTGAGTTGTGAGGCCGAGTTTGGGGGGTCTGTTGGGAGTTGTGTGCTGGGTTGTGGGGTATAGGTAGGGTGTGTTAAAAGTTAAGAGGACAGATGAGCTATACCGGTGAGCCTGAGTTGTGTCTGAGGCTCTACGCTGTGGTGGGCTGTGTCCTGGCTTTAGCTGTGGGTGTAAGTTATCCAGGGGACTGAACTGTGTCATTGGGGCACACCGTGGAGGCAGCAGCATTGGAGAAGGAGAAGGAGACCCCGGAAGGCCAGGTGTCTGCTTGCATCCCCCCGATGTGTGCCTTAGCCCTGCCTGCACTGGGGACTGCAGGTACTCTGGGGTCCCTGGGGGGTGGCCGGGCACTTGGGACCATGGTGTCCACTGCTGTCCACTCCCTGGCATTCCCGGACCAAGGGATTCCTGAAGCGAGACCCCATTCGCCAAGCAGTTTTTGCATTTGTCCAAGTGGATTCATTTGAGCTTGGGCCTGGAATCCTTCCTGGGGGTTCTGGGGGACGCTTTGTCTTGGTCACTATAGCTACAGGCCAGGCCTGGGAAGTCCCCCTCTCCCGCCACCACTGCTGGAGGAGGGGTGTGAGCAGGCAGGTGACTCCTCAGACTCCCAGGGTGTGGGGTCGAGCCCTCCTAGGCCCCTATCTGGGGCCTTCTTCCTTCTTCCCGCCTCTCACAGGTCCTGGTCCCAAAGCCTTGTCCCCTCTCTGCAGGGCCCCTGGGGAGGGTGGGGACCTCACTTTGCAGTGGAGGAAACTGAAGCTCAGGGAGGATAGGGGCTTATGAGCTGGGCCCCCCAGGCAAATCTGGGGCTCGTGAGAGAAGCTCTCTGTTGTCCATCCTGAGGGGCATGAAATCCTGGTCTGTGATTGGGTGTCTGTCCCCTGCCCTGCAGTGCTTGCACGCACACACACGCACTGTGTACAACACAGTGCACACCTACCCCTGCACACACATACACGTGTGCACACACAAATCACACCTGTGCATACACACAATGCACACACACGTACACATGACATCTGCACATGAACAGGTGTCCACAGGCACATGCAGACCCACCACAAGTGCACTTACACACACACCCCTACATGTGCCCGAACTCACCAATGTGCGTATGAACCTGAGGCAGAGTGAGCACAAAGATCGATGCTATAGAAGGGAATGAACTCTGATACACACATTCACCCCCACACAGCCCTGGAGGCAGCCTTTCCCCTGCGATTCCTGTACAGGGAGCCTCCTCTTTGCAGGGTGGGGTGGGGTAGGCATGAGTAGTTCTGGATGCCAGTGCCTCAGGCCTGACTGCCAGGAGGAGAAAGCCCAGGGATTGTGTCACTTGAAAGCAATTTCCATCCCAGAGGGGATGGGGTGTCTGGAGGCACTGGGCCCCTGGCTTTGCTGCCACTGCTGCCAGGCCCTGAGCTGGGCCCCTCCGTGCTGAGCCCACTCTACCACAAAGGCCCCGCAGTTGCTAGGAGAGGACCAAGCATCTTGGAGGACAATGGGGCACGCCGGACTCTCACATCCCTCCCCGCTCCCAGAACACCCAGGGAGCTTGGCTGACAAAGGGACAGCAGGCCAGTCCCCAAGTCTGGCCCCTCCTTGGACCAGGGCTGCAGGACAGAGGCAGGGAGCAGAGAGCCACCATCCTGCCACCCAGTGTCAGGAGTTGTTGGACAGTCAGTGTCTGCCCAAGTACAGATTTGCTGATGAATGAATAAATAATACCATTAGCTACTATGTGGCAGGTGCTGGACTAACGTGATCAAATTTAATTCTCACAACAGCCCTGTGAGGTCGGCTCTGATGCACCCAGTTTACAGAGAAGGAAAACGAGGCCCAGAGAGGGTCAGTAACTTGCCCAGGGTCACAAAGCTAGTAGGATGGGTTAGGATGACACAGTGGACTATGGTACGAGCCTATGTCACTTCACATCTCTTCTCTGTGCCTCTGTCTAACAGGGACAAATCAGCTCACTGTGAGGGCCATTATAAGAAGGTGATGAGAAAAACTTAGGTTTGTCACAGAATCCTCAGTTTCAAAAGAAATTTTAGACAGAAGCTGGAAGCCCAGGAATAGCGAAAAATGAACTAGTTGAAAGTGGCCTGTTTGGGCGGCACCTGCTGCCTCTTACTCTCACTCCAGAAAGTGCCTCCCTGGCCCCGAGGCTCTGGGGCCGCAGTTTGGGGACACTGGGATGTGCCAGTGCCAGGCACGGCACAAGGCAGGTCATGAATCGTGACTATTGTTGTGATGACCATTATCAAAATTATGCCTTTTCACCTCCAGGGGTAGACATGTGAAAGCGCATCCCAAACTCTCCCGCCTTGTTAGAGTAACTCATACACCGTCGTGTTGTCCTGCTGCTCAGGCCTGCCCTGGGGACCTACTGGTGTTAGGTGAACTGCTTTTCCCTTTCTGCCAGGAGCTAACATTTCTTGGGAGATCCAGGCTGCTTCTTACAAATACGCTTTCTCTTGCCTTGTCAAGACGAGAAGCTTCCAAATCCACCCTTCAGTAAACACTGCCCATCAGGTGGTGGCCATTACCATGAGGTCCGCTAGAACGTCAGGGTTACTAAGCCCTGAGCGAGGCCTGGAGTGCAGCAGATTTGCTAACGGCCACCTTCTGGATGGACAGGGACAGGGAAGATGGCCCGCTCTGCCCAGGCCGATCCTGGAACCTCTGTTCTTATTCCTGCATGAGCCTTTGGCGACCCTTTCTGTGCCCGGGTAAGGCCGGGCTCGAACGCACTGAAATGACAGCACACAGGTGGCAACTTAGTTTGCCCAGTGGGACTAGCACACGCACTGGGACAGGCCGACCTCTCAGGTGTCTGGAGACTGCCCTTAGCTTTTGGAGAGATGATCTTGGGCAAGCCTATGACCAGTCGGAGTCATAAGTTTTCTTAACAGCACCCAGCTCTTCCAGTCTGAATCAATATAACAATGTAATAATGGATGCGGGGTGTGCAGCTCCGCCTGGGGCACACAGTACACACTCAGCGAACCGGTGCTGTCATTGTCATCCTGTCCTTTCCAGGGAGAAACTTCCCTTGCAGGCAGGTTCTGGGCCTTCCCAGGGCAGGGCAGCAGGTTGGAGGCGAGGGGCGGGGTCGGCTAATCCCTCCCCTGCCAGGTCGTCCCAGGCAGCCTGAGAGGTCAGGAGGGATTTGTAAAGATAAGCACAGGCCCCTCGTCCCCCTGGCAACAGGCCACGCCTCTCTAGCCTGGCGCTGGACACAGCCCCTCCTGGGCCTGCCACCCTCACCTCTCCTCTTGGCCCTGCACTGCCCTGGCTTCCTGGGCTGGCTCCTCAGAGACAGAACCTGAGGTCAGTGGCTCCCAAGCCTCCATGTGCACAGGAATCCCCAGGGAGCATGCTGAATGCAGATTCTCGGGTCCCAGGCCCAGCGGTTCTGAATCTCTAGGTGAGGTGAGGGGCGAGCAGGAACGGGTATTCTAAATACAGGCCCTTGCGTGGCTCTGTAGCAGCCAGACTGGGGTTAGATTCCAATGCCTCATGGGTTGTGCTTCATCTCTGAGCCTCACTTTCCTCAACTGTAAGAGGAATAATAATCAGTATTATCCACCTCCCCAGGTAAACACGAAGATTCACTGACTGCAGAGAGGCGCTGTCCCTCACATGCAGGCTTTGGCACCATTGCATGCCCGCTGGGACAGGCAGCTCCTCCCTCTCTGCCTGGCTCTGCCTGGAGGAACCTCTACCTCCCGGAGCTGGACTGTCTCCTGGGGCTCCATCATTTGGGGGCTCGGTCCACCTGCTCCCATGGAGGTGAAGTGCCTTCTCTGCTCCCCCACAGGCGCAGTCTCCCCAGCCTGGTCCCATCTACATGAAGTGGAGCGCTCTGAATGGGGGAGGGGGCAAAGCTGCAGACCGGGGTGGGCTGTCTTGGGCCACACACGAGGGGCAGCGCCTTGCTGAGATGAAAAGAAGGGCCTGTTGGTACAGCACCCACAGCCGGGGCCCTCATGTGGAAGCCATGACTGTGGTGTTCCTCCTCCTGCGCCCGGCTGGCTGGAGGGACCCTCATCACAATGGCCGAGTCTCCACGGAGGGCCCACTGGGTGTCAGGGCTTCACCGTCACCTCAGCGGCTCCTCACAACACCCCACGAGGTGGGCACAATTGGCACCTCAGATACAAGCCTGGTCTGATGCCCAAACCTGCGTCCTGTCCCGAGGGAGCTCGACCCACTCCCACCCCCATCGGAGCAGCTAAGCCTAGGTGACATGGCTCTAAACTGGTCAGACACAGAGGCTTGGGTGGGGGGACAAAGAAAGGCAGGCTGCCCAAAAACTCCTTGGGAGGCCCGGATTCCCCCTGCCCTCACCCCTGTGACCAGGCTGGGGGGAAGGGGCTAGGGATCCACGTCCTGAGCTGGGGAGGGGAACTGTGCAGAGAGGGTCTGTGGACCCCAGAGCCCTAGAAGGTCCTCTTGGCCTGACAGGGTTTCAGACTCTGTCCCCCCCGCCACAGGTCTGGCCCTGGGTGGGCAGCAGGGCCCCGGGTCTGGCAGGGAGGGAGCCCGCGTCTGTACCGGGTGTTCTGGGGGCTCCGTGGTGGGACTGACGGCCCGGTTCCCCACTCCCCAGGGTCCACTGGTCAGGATCCCCATCTCCCTGTCCCTTATCCTGCTTGACCCTGGCTGGGAAGCATGGGGGTCAGCCGGTGGACAGCCTGCCTGGTGGAATGTGAATGACGTCTGAGAGGCAGCAGAGCCTTATCTGGGGGTCTTCACCAGGGTGGGGGAGGGGAGGTGCAGGGCCTGGTTAGTGTCTGGATGACAAACTGATGGGGAAGGGGCGCCTCTCAGAGCCCCAGGTGGGGGGGTGCCTCCTGCTCTTGGGCAGTTCCCCTTCCCCCATCACTTACTGAGTTCCTACAAGTGGGCACCTGAGTGCAGCCCGAGGTTTTGAATCCTCACGCGTCCTATGAAGTGTGGCTGTTATCATCCTCCTTTCCTACGGGGAAATGGAGTGCAGTAGGGGAATCACTTGTCCAAGGTCTCAGAGCCAGTAAATGAGCTGAGATGCGGGGCTGTTTTACTGCAAAGCCTGAGTTCTCACCCCAGCATTGCAGACAGGTTGGGACGGAGGGAGGGAGAGAAGGAGGGGTTGGGGGAGGCGGGCTCTCCAGGCGGCTTGGCTCCCAGATCAGGAGGTAGGCCTCTAACAGGGCACTCAGCAGGGTGCAGGCAGCACAGCCATGGAGTCAGGTGCTGTCAGCAGGTCTCAATACCTGCCCTGTACCCTGTGACTTTGGCCAGGCCTGCTGCTCAGGCATCTGCTGATGGCAGGACAGCGAGGCCACAGATCCCGTGAGTTCCCAGGCCAGCCTGCTGGGGTAGGGAGGAGGGTGAGGTTGGGGGGAGAAAGGCCTTTGAAGTCCTCCCTCTCCAATTTCACACATGGATGGAGTTACTAGACCCCCAGCAGGAGTGGTGGAGGGGGCAGGGGGAGGAACCCCCATCCTGGGCCTTCTGAGAGGACGTGGACCCAGAGGAGACTCCCTCCCTGGTGGAGCTGAAACGAGTGGGCACACCTGGAAGGCTGTCCCAGCACCAATTTCCTGTGTGACCTCAGGCGAGTCCTCACTTTCTGCCCTGAGCCTCCACCTGCTGCTTGTAAAATGGGCGGGACAGAGCCGGCCACAAAGGGCCATGAGGAGTGCGGAGCTCACGGGGGTCTCTGCTCCATAAGGGAACCAGGAGCCAGGCAGCCCCAGTCCTGTTTCTCTGACATGGAGGCACTCCCAAAACCATGACCTGTCCCTGGTGTACATGTGTGCAGCCTGTTGGGACCTGGCTTGTAGAGGCCCTGGCCTGTGATGGGGCAGTGTGGGGAGGGGACTGTCCCTGTGTCCCTTGCCCAGCCAGGATTCTCTTTCCACAGGAACGGTGCCTCCGGAGACCTCGAGTGCCTGTGCCTCAGACCCGTGCACTCCAGGGACCCAGTGCCAGGCTGCGGAGAGTGGTGGCTACACCTGTGGGCCCACGGAGCCCCGGGGCTGTGCCGCCCAGCCCTGCCACCATGGCGCTCTGTGTGTGCCCCAGGGCCCAGATCCCAATGACTTCCGCTGCTACTGCGTGCCTGGATTCCAGGGCCCACACTGTGAGCTGGACATCGATGAGTGTGCGTCCCGGCCCTGCCACCACGGGGCCACCTGTCACAACCTGGCCGATCGCTACGAGTGCCACTGCCCCCTCGGCTATGCAGGTAATGGCCCCGGCTATCCCTGGAGGAGGTTGTAATGCCAATTCCATCAGAGGCTCAGAGCGTGAAGTCACACATTCAGCTTTGACTCTAGTATAGACACCCCATCTCCCCGCCCTCTGGGCACCCTGGCAGCCTCAGGTATAGCCACTCCGGGTCTTGCTACAGAGTTGATGCCTCTTGGGCTGACCTGGCAGATCTGCATGGTAAGTGCTGGCATGGTGCCTGGCATGTAACAGGCCCTGGGCAAATGTTAGTTCAGTTCCTTCTAGAGTTCTGCTTGACACTAGGGGCGGAGACACCCCTCAGGCATCTCCGGTGAGCCCACAGTGCAGCTATGCCTGGTTTGGCTTTAATGTAGACACACCCGACAGTATTTCTAGCATCTGCTCACTCCAGACTTGTGTCAGGCTGTATGTGGACCCGGTCAGCTCATTGGATGGTTCTAGACTAGAGTATGAGCACCCCTGGTATGGTTCAGGTTATGATGTCGACCCCCCTCAAAGCTCCAGCACAGACACTCGTGGTCTTGTTCATTACAGTTTGAACATGCACCCCCAGGGTCCCCTGCTTCTCCAGTAGGAAGTGGGGGGCAATGTATACGCAAGTCCTGGCTGAGGAAACGCTAATGTGTCCCTGTTCTAGTCCCATCATGCTCCAAGGTGGGAGCATCCACACTAGTCAGCCGGGGAGGAGGGCAAGTTGGGGACAGGTCTGGAAGGGGTCTGGGTCTAGGGCAGTTGGGAGCTTGTGGTGTAGATACACTCTTGCTTCTACTTCAACCCTGAGTTCACACACAGCTCTCTGAGGGCAGAGGGCAGTCTGAGGTCACTTCAGAGCAAGGGGCTGGGAGGGGCTGGGTTCCAGGGGAGGGGGCTTGCAGTGAAGAGGTGGATCTCGGCACCCAGTTGAAAATATACGGGTTCCGTGTGTCTTTCTTGTCTGTGTGTCTGGATAGGTTAGCTGCGCGTGATGAGTGAGGTCCCGTAAAGGGCCTGTGTGTCTGCCAGGACGTGCGGGTGTCCAGGCTCACTGAACGCGTCTGTGCTAAACATGTGTGCGTGCCAGCAGGTGTGTGCGTGCCCGGATGCGCGGTGCTCAGACACTCGGGGTAACACTCTCTGGATGAGTTGTGGATGTGAATGGGGGCAGCGTCTGCAGTGACTCATTGCTCTCCTCCTCCTTCCGTTCCCAGCCACGCGGGGGAGGATGAGATTCCAGGCGGCCTGGGCCTGGCTCCCCCTGGCACAGAGGGAGGGAATGGGGCTGGGGTGGGAGGAGTGAGGGGGTCACAAGGAGGAGGAGCTGTGGTTTGTGCTCACTGAGCCAGGGAGGGGGTAAGCTTCCAGCCAGAGCCAGCTGGGCCCCCAGCCCCCTGACCAATCCCATTTATGGGGCAGGGGCAGGGCCCCTGGAACCCACAAGGACATGAGAGCCCTGTGATGAATTTGGCAGTGCATTTCCACATGGAGATTCTCCATCTCCCTTCAGCTACATAGTCCCCTCCCTGAGGGGCAGGACTGAGGGACGCTCAGCACTTGCTCTTCCGGTTTTAAAAGCAAGATAGTGCAGGGAAAACCAGGAGCTGCTTACCCTAATCCAGCATCTCCGGCCAGCATTGTCTCTCTCTGGGGTCCATCCTGACACTTTCTTCAAAGCCAGCAGGGTGAGCCTTTTAAAATGCAGATAGGACTGTGTTACTCAGCTGCTTAAAACTTTTAGAATAAGCCCAGATTGTGTTACTGGCCCCCAAGGCCCCTCACACCCCTGCCTACTCTCCCCTTAGCTCCCTACGCTCCCTGCAGTCTGCCCTAGGTGTCCTGCCCCACCCCAGGCAGGTCTTGACCAACAGTCTGTTTTTGTTTTTGTTTATGTGGGTCGTTCCCTGGCTGGGAATCGAACCCAGGCCAGAGCATTGACAGCACTGAAGCCTTAGCCACTACACCAGGGAACTCCCAAGTCTCTCTGGAATCCAACTGCTCACACAGCCCCCTCTCCTAGTCTAGTAAATGTCCCCTCCCTCGTCCTACAGGACTCTTCTTCCAAGAAGCCTTCCCTAACTCTCACTTTCCCAATCCTTTCTCATTGTTGAGCTTATCACAATTAAAAAGCAGTCCTCATTTAAGTTAACATTGACCTAATGCCCATCTCCCGGGCTGAATGGCTGTGAGCTCAAGGGGCTGGGATGTCTGTCTTGTTTCTACTGTCGTACTGTGGCTGGTGCGAGAAACACCTGCTCTGGACAAACGGACCAACGGGTTCTCTCTGTAGATCCTCACCTTCCACTCCTTGTAACTGGAGCAGGTTTGAGTAGGTCTGGAGCGGCCTCTTTCGCCCTGGGTGACCCTCTCTCTTGCATTTCTGACCCTGTTCAGGTGTGACCTGCGAGGCAGAGGTGGACGAGTGTGCCTCGGCGCCCTGCCTGCACGGGGGCTCATGCCTGGACGGTGTGGGCTCCTACCGCTGCATGTGCGCACCGGGCTATGGAGGCGCCAGCTGCCAGCTGGACCTGGACGAGTGCCAGAGCCAACCGTGCGCGCATGGGGGCGTGTGCCACAACCTGGTCAACAGGTGAGCAGGCAGCCTGGAGATGGAGAGGTCAACCTGTGGGTCGGGGGACGTGGTAGAGGCAGGGGGCCTGCAGCTGAGCACACGCTTCACTTCAGGTTCCACTGCAACTGTTCGGACACGGGCTACGAGGGCGTGCGCTGCGAGCAGGAAGTGCTGGAGTGCGCATCGGAGCCCTGCGCGCACAACGCGTCCTGCCTGGAAGGCCTCGGGAGCTTCCGCTGCCTCTGCTGGCCAGGTGCATGCGCGCGTGTGTGTGCGCGCGTGCGTGCATGCGTGTGCGTCCGTGTGCGTGCGCGTGTGCGTGTGCATGCGTGGCGCGCGCTTGTGCACACTGGCAGGGCAGGCACGGTCTGGGGCAGCCTGGGCAGTGTGTACCTGTGTGCGCATGCCCTCAGTGAATTAAGCAGTGTGACTGCACCTTCTCTGAGCCTGTTTCCTGATCTGCAAAATAGGGCTAATCACAGCACCTGCTCCAGGTTTGTTGGGAGGTGGGTCAAGGTGTAAAGTTCACGAAGCCTTGGCACATGCCCTGGCCCGTGCAAAGTGCTTGCTAATACTAGTAATAAGGGACAATGCTGAGCTGATGAAGGCCGCCGTGGTCATTGCTACACCCATCGATGTGTCCCTCCCTCAGAATATGCATGACCATATGCTGAGCTGTTGTCCCAGCCTGGCCCAGGGCTTGCCCCGTGACTCGGTGTGACCTAATGCCCACATGTGTGTGCTCCCAGGCTACAGCGGCGAGCAGTGCGAGGTGGACGACGATGAGTGTGCAGCAGGCCCCTGCCAGCACGGGGGACAGTGCCTGCAACGCTCTGACCCGGCCCTCTACGGGGGTGTCCAGGCCGCCTTCCCCGGCGCCTTCAGCTTCCGCCATGCTGCGGGCTTCCTGTGCCGCTGCCCACCGGGCTTTGAGGGTGAGCTTCCCTGCCCACTTCCAGGGCAGCAGGGCCGCCAGGGTCCGACTGCACCGGGGCGGGGGGGGATGGCACTGGAGGGGGGCGGACGCTGGGCTCCGTGCAGGCTCCTCTCTGGGTCTCAGCTTCCCTAGCTATAAAATGGACCCTTCCAGGTCCAGTCTGGCTCTGAGGGCACGGGGGACCACAGCTGGGCCTCTTGCAGGGGCCGACTGCAGCGTGGACGTGGACGAGTGTGCCTCAGGGCCATGCCTCAGTGGAGGCCGCTGCCTGGACCTGCCCAGTGGCTTTCAGTGTCACTGTCCAAAAGGCTACACAGGTGCTGGCGGGTCGGGTGGGCACTGGGGCAGGACAGGGTCACAGCTGGTGGGCCTGGGGTTAGAAGGCTTCTCTGGCTGATGTGTGGAGGCTGGATTGATGGGGGACAAGGAAACTAAGCAGGATGTAGATGCAGTGGCCCAGGGAACAGCTAAGAGGGATTCAGCTGGGACCTGGACTTTGGAGGTGGGAGTGGGGGGTTGAGAAATATTTAGGAGGGACGGTCTACAGGTCTTGAGGGTGTTCTGGGTGGGAATGGGAGGTGTCCGGGGTGCCAGCCGAGTTTCTGTCCTGGGGGATGGAGGGTGGAGGACGGTGAGTTCAGCCTTGCCCACACTAAGTCCAGGTGTCTGTGGAGCACCCCCAGATGGACCGGGGTCTGGGGGTCAGGAGTGTAATCCTGGCAGCTGTGGCCCGGGTGGCCAAGGCTGTCCAGGACAACGCGTGGAGCAACAGGCAGATAGCAGAGCGCTGGGCACAGGCTGAGGGGCCCACAGGAGGACTGAGGCAATTTGGCCAGGACAGAGCAGGTGAAAGGAGCGGGTGGCATGACAAATAGCTGGGTGCAGTATCTAGAGAAGGCTGAGCTAGACCTTTGGGGAGCTGGAGCCTGTTGGGGGTGTAGAAAGCCTCTCCCTGCCTTGGGGGTAGCAGGTGCACAGACACACAGACACCCTCCCCCCAGGGATGCTGGTGAACCCAAGGGACTCCTCACACTCACCGAACGTCCCTGCCCCCTCCGGAATGCTGGTGACACGTCCCCCACACTGCCCACATTCTTGCTCAGGCACACTGCCTCCTCTTCCTGGCACGGTTCCTGGGCACAGCTCCCCCACCCAGGGAAGGAGGTGGTGACCAGCACCGGCCCATCCCCACTCACCCAGTCAAGGACACTGGAGCTCACTGCCTCCAGCCTTGGGGGGCCAACTCCCCTGGGGACCCTGAAAGCCCAGCTTCTGCCCCTGTGGTGCCTGGCACATAGTGGGCCCACCAAGCATGCCCTGCTTCTGAGAGCATCCTCATCACACCCCACGAAATAGAAGTTTAAATCCTCATGGTACAGGTGAGGCGATGGAGGCTTTAGACAGGGGCTGTCATCCCCTGAGGTCCCCTAGTGTCAGCAGAAGTGGAGCTCAGCTGATGGATGAGAGGGAAGTCAGACTGTGAAGGTCAGGGACCAGGAGGGGGAACCTTGGCTGTGGGGTTGGGCTTCTTGCCACCGTCCACCCCCATCCTCCCTTTGGGTCGTGCTAGGCGTGAGGGAGGCCAGTGCCTGGCATTCCTGAGCTGGCTCCGAAGGAGGAGGCCAGGCGGGGAGCTCTGCATCTCCCCACTCTCAGCCTGTGGGGCAATGAAATGGGGCTGCGGGCTCGGCGCACCTTCCTATGGACCTTGTGGCTCCTGGCAGGTATGGAGAACTGAGGGGAGGTGGAGCTAACTGTCCTCAGAAGAAGACTGTGCTGTTTGTGGGCTGACGGGAGCCGGGATTCAAATCCTGGTGGCTTCATTGGGCCTGGGTTCCTCCAGCTGGGATATGGGGTGGGGCCAGTCTTGGTTGGTTTGTGGAGCCTCAGGCTGAGCTGGGGCTGGGCTGTGGCCTCTTGATCCCAGGCGGGGCCCGAGCACCTGGCGTGCGAGCTCCTGGAGGGGAGGCTGAGGCGGCCCCTTCACAGTGTGTGGGCCCTAGGGCAGGGCTGTTGGGGGACTAAAGCCTGGGGGCTACTTGGAATACCACAGGTGCATACACCCACATTCACTTGCTCCTCCATGTCATCACTTTGTCCCTGTGAGATTGGGCTTTGTAGGATGAGTAGGGGTTTGAAAGGTAGGGTAAGGGAGGGTGAGGCACTCCAAGCAGAGGGAACAGTATGAGCAAAACCCCAGAGGCAGGACTTTGCAGGAAAAGCTTGGAGGAACAGGCAGTTCAAGGTTTGCAGGGGGCAAAGTTGCGACTTGAGTGTCTGGCAGGGCCCAGGTTCTGAGGGATCTTGCATGCCAGGGGCGTGACTGGGCCTTAAGCAGCAGAGGAACCTGGCTGGGTGATGCTTTACAAATAGACCTCTGGCTACTAGAGGAGATGGATGGTAGGTGAGGTTCTGCAGTCAGGCAAACTGGAGATGCTAGTCGGTGGCCCAGAGAGCTGGTGAGGCAGGCAAGGTGGGACAGGGGAAAGGGCGGATGGGAGAGCATGGAGAGGATCGAATCCACAGGGCATGGAGACTCACCAGCCATGGTAGAGAAAGGGGTGTCTTGGATTCCAGCCTCCGGGGACTGCAGGGGACCACGAGAAATCCTTAGGGAATTGAGGATTGGGTTGGTTGGCAGGTACTGAGTGCGGTCCCAGAGGCATGCAAGCTCTGGGTCGAGACTGTGGTTCCATCCTTGGGTGCTGAGCCTTGAACTGCTCTCTCCCAAAGGCCTGACGTGTCAGGAAGAAGTGGACGAATGCCTGTCGGAGCCCTGCCTCCATGGTGGGACCTGTGATGACACTGTGGCGGGCTACACCTGCTGGTGCCCGGAGGCCTGGGGTGGGCATGACTGTTCCGTGCAGCTCACTGGCTGCCAGGGCCACACTTGCCCACTGGCTGCCACCTGTATCCCCACCTTTGAGTCCGGGGTCCACAGTTACATCTGCCGCTGCCCACCTGGTACCCATGGATCTTTCTGTGGCCAGAATACCACCTTCTCTGTGGTGGCTGGGAACCCTGTGCTGGCATCAGTGTCTGCCGGCGGTCCCCTGGGCCTGGCACTGAGGTTTCGCACTACGCTACCCTCTGGTCCCTTGGCTACTCGCAGTGATACCCAAGACAGCTTGGAGCTGGTGTTGGTGGGGGCCACACTGCAGGCCACGCTGTGGAGCCGTGGCAACACTGTACTTGTCCTGAGGCTGCCGGACCAGGCCCTAAATGATGGCCACTGGCACCGAGTGGAGGTGACACTCCACCTGGGGGTCCTGGAGCTGCGGCTCTGGCATGAGAGCTGCCCTGCCTCGTTCTGTGTGGCCTCCAGTCCCATGGCCCCAGGTCCTCCCACTTCCGTGGCCCCGATGCCCGCCAGCTCCTGCTCTGTCCAGCTGGGGGGCGCGGCCTTTGCAGGCTGCCTCCAGGACGTACACATAGACGGGCACCTCCTGCTACCTGAGGATCTTGGGGACAACGTCCTCCTGGGCTGTGAGCGCCGTGAGCAGTGTCAGCCTCTGCCTTGTGCCCACAGAGGGGCCTGTGTGGACCTGTGGACTCACTTCCGTTGTGACTGCCCTCGGCCCTATAGTGGCCCCACATGTGCTCATGGTGAGGAGCAGGGCAGGTGGGCTCCAGGGTGGAGGCTGTACCCTCCCCGCCAGGCCCAGATGGGGCCCTCGCTCAGGAGCACTGTCAGGCCTCACGCCTGGCACCCTCTCCCCCTGCAGAGGTTCCTGCTGCCACCTTCGGCCTGGGGGGCACCCCGAGCTCTGCCTCCTTTGTTCTCCGCCAGCTGCCGGGCCCCAACCTCACTGTGTCCTTCCTTCTCCGCACGCGGGAACCTGCGGGCCTGCTGCTCCAGCTTGCTAACGACTCCACCGCCGGCCTGACAGTATTCCTGAGCGAGGGCCAGATCTGGGCTGAGGTGCTGGGCAGTCCTGCTCTGGTGCTTCCCGGGCGCTGGGATGACGGGCTCCGCCACCTGGTGACACTGAGCCTCGGGCCTGACCAGCTGAAGGGCTGGGGGCAGCAGGTGCACGTGGGTGGGAGGCTCCGCCCTGCTGCCGCCCAGCCCTGGGGTGGGCCCTTCCGAGGCTGCCTCCAGGACCTGCGACTCAATGGCCTCCACCTCCCCTTCTTCCCACCACCGCTGGGGAATTCCAGCCCGCCCAGCGAGCTGGGCAGCAGGCAGGCCCGGAACCTCACCGTGGGCTGTGTCTCCGAGGACACGTGCAGTGTGAGTGCTCTGGAAAGGGTGGGGACCTTGCGTCTCTGGGGTTAGCGTGTCTTTCTGCCAGTGAGGAAAGCGCCCTGCCCAAGGTCCCACAGCCAGAGAGAGGAGCAGCGCGGGATTTGTATTTATCTCCTCTCTGGTCCAGCTGCTCTTGCCTTCTGCTGATCCCCGTGCCTCCCTCCCAGTCCTGTCTGAGACAGACACCCTGAGCCAGGCAAGGGCTGTCTGAACCTTTATTCGGGAACTGCTTGGGGAACAGGGAGCCCCTCGGCTCATGAGCACAGTACCAGCCCTGGAACTGGAATATAGCCTGGGTGTGAACTCTGGCTCCTCTATTTACCGGCTGAGGGACTCAGGCAAGTGGCTTCTCGTCTCTGGGCCTCAGTTTCTCCGTCTGTAAAATGGAGATGATAGTGACTTCCTCTCGGTTTGTGTCTGTAATAGGACTCCATGAAGAACCAGTGCAGTGGTGGTTATAATGGGGCGATGCTACCCCAGGCCTGAGCCAATCCCCATGTTGATTCTCCTGTAGCCTGACCCCTGTCTCAATGGTGGGACTTGCCTGGTCACCTGGAATGACTTCCACTGCACCTGTCCTATCAACTTCACGGGGCCCACGTGTGCCCAGCAGCTATGGTGTCCTGGCCAGCCGTGCCCCCTGCCTGCCACCTGTGAGGAGGTCCCTGATGGCTTTGTCTGTGAGTGTGTGCCCTGGGCAGCCCACATGCTGGGTGCCAGACACCCAAACTGGGTTAGATTCCACCCCTACCCTCAAGGCTCACAGCGGACCAGGATCCCAACAGTTCCGGCCCAGTGCGATTGGGCCATTGCATCCAGATGGATAGGCTTTCTGGAGGAAGAGAGCTGGGTTTTCAAGGGCAAATAAGACTCTGACCAGGCATAGGGAAGGACATTTCGGGGAGGAGCAAAGGCCCTGAGTTTTATAAGAACAGCTAAAACACAAGTACAGGGATTGGGGTGGAGAGGTTGCCAGGGCCTTGAATGCTAGGCCCGCTAGCTGAGGACTTTTTCCCTAGGGCAGTGGGGTGCCAAGGAGGGTTTTAAGCGAAGGACATGATTAGCATTTTAAAAAGTTGACTGCATTTCATTAAAATGCATGATCAGGGAGTTCCCTGGTGGTATAGTGGGTAGGCTTTGGCCCTCTCAACGCTGAGGCCTGGGTTCGATTCCCAGCCAGAGAACTAACCCTCCACCAAAAAAAAAAAAGCATGATCAATATTTTAAAAATCTGCATTTAAAAAGAGGACTCACTGTAGTGAAGATGAAGCCTCAGTGATGAGACTAGGCAACTTCAGCGAGGAGGGGAGGGGGCAGGTTTTTCCGGGAGGTGGGGGCTATTGTTGCCTGGTCTGTGTCCTGGAGGGTAGTAGGCTGGCAGGGTCTGGAGGCAGGGAGTTGTGAGGCGGTGGAAGCCGCAGTTCTGTGCATGCACCCTGTCCCTCAGTGGGCCGGGGAGTGGGGGTGGCAGATGGTATCACCCGCTTGCTGGGGTGGAGTGGGTAGTGGTGGGCCATCACCCATGTTCCCTCCCCCTGCAGGTGTGGCGGAAGCCACGTTCCGCGAGGGCCCCCCGGCCTCATTCAGCGGGCACAACGCATCGGCCGGGCCCGCGCTCAGCAGCCTCTCGCTTGCCTTCCGCACCCGCGACTCCGAGGCCGGGCTGCTGCGCGCTGCCGCGGGCTCCCTCGCCGCGGTCTGGCTGGCGGTGCGCAACGGCTCGCTCGTGGCCGGCGTGCGCAGCGGCCGCGGCCCGCCCGGTGCGGTACTGCCCGCACCTGGGCCGCGCGTGGCCGACGGTGCCTGGCACCGTGTGCGCCTGGCTATGGAGAGCCCTGCGTCCACCGCGTCGCGCTGGCTGCTGTGGCTGGACGGGGCGGCGATGCCCGTGGCCTTGCGCGGCCTGGCCGGCGACCTGGCCTTCCTGCGCGGCCCGGGCGCTGCGCATATCCTGCTGGCTGAGAACTTCACCGGCTGCCTGGGCCGCGTGGCGCTCGGCGGCCTCCCGCTGCCCCTGGCGGCCCCGCGGCCCGGCGCTGTCCCCGGCTCTCGACAGCACTTCTCCGCCGGGCCCGACGCGCCGGCCCTGCGCCTCGGCTGCCTAGGCGAACCCGTGTGTGACCCCTCACCCTGCCTGCACGGCGGCGACTGCCGCGACCTCTTTGACGCCTTCGCCTGCGCCTGCGGCCCGGGCTGGGAGGGCCCACGCTGCGAGGCCCGCGCCGACCCGTGTAGCTCAGCGCCCTGTGGCCACGGCCGCTGCCACGCACGTCCTGACGGCCGCTTTGAGTGTCGCTGCTTACCGGGCTTTGCGGGCCCGCGCTGCAGGTGCGGGTGGCGGGGCGGCCCGGGAGTTGGGGTGCGGGCTGGATGGGCGGGAGGACCCCCGGGGCGGCGGGCAGGGCAGAGAATCCGAGGCCGGGCTGCGGAGATGCACTGTGTGGGGCGCTCGCCGCTTCCCTTCTCTGAGCCTCCATGCCCTCATCTGTGAAATGGGAACCACAGTCCCCTAGACTGGCCAGAGAGATTATGGGACCCCCCAGGTAAATTGGACTTTCAGATAAACAGCTCTCGTTGGAGGGTGGGGGTGGGCGGGTGACCCAGAGGTGGTCTTGGAAGAAAACCTTGATCCAGGCTTTTCTATTCGGCCTCCTACCCCTTGGTGTTCACCCCCATTAGGCCTGCGGGTGGGGGGCAGAGGGAGTTGACACCCCACTCCGTTTGCAGCAGCTTATGGAGGGTTGTCTGGCAGAGGCCTGACTTCCTGCCTACCCCCGAAGGAGCGCCCAAGTTTTCTGTTTGGGGGCGTGCTTTTGTTCCAAGGCGTCTCCTTTCCTTCTGTCAGCTTCTCCAGGGACTCAGCCGTGGGACAGATTCCCGCCTGGGTTTAGAGGTGGTACCTCTTGGGGGCAGCCCTGTCGCTCACCCACCTCAGACACCACTTCCATGACTGATAGCAGGGTCTGCTGAGGTGGCCCGTGCTCAGGGGGTGGGGGACGCGCCAGGCCCCAGGCGTCCTGCCCGCAGTCCCGCCTCTGAACTTCCTCCCCAGGTTGCCTCTCCTGCCAGAGGAATGCAGCCTGAACCTCACCTGCCGCAATGGCGGCCCGTGTGAGGGTGGGCCTCGGGATGCCAACTGCAGCTGCCAGGAGGGCTTTGCAAGCCAAAGGTGGGTTTGGGGGCTGGGAGGTGGGCAGGGCGGGTGAAGTGGGGTGCTCACCTTCTGAGCTCTCACTGTCATCAGTGCCAGGCTGTCCACCTCTGTCACTGGTGCTCTTTCCTTCTGGGGCTCCCAAGGCCATCCTGTCATGCAGACACCTGGGGGGAAGTAGGTGCCTGGTGGTGTTTCTTAGAGGCCCTTGTGTGGCCCACCTGAGTCAGCACCACCTGGGGGCACTCCAGATGGGAGCCAGCTCTCCTGTGCTTGTGGCGGAGGGAGCCGTTCTCGATTGTGAATGCCGGGGCGAGGGGGGCGTGCGGGGTGATGGAGCTCGCGGTCAGCTGCAGTCAGCTGGCAGGGCCCAGCCAGGCTGGGGGCCGTGATGCACTCTGATGCCTGTAAAGGGCGAGTTTGGGAACAAGAGGCAGCAGGGGAGGGAGCAGCTTTGTCCAGGCCTCCCTCTCCTCTGCCTCCCAGGTGTCGGCAGCCCTGCGAAGCCAGCCCCTGCCTGAATGGGGGCACCTGCCGGGCGCCCGGTGGGGTGCCTGAATGCATTTGCAGCACAAGGTTCTCTGGCCGGTTCTGCGAAGTGGCGGTGAGTCATGCCAGGGGGTGGGGTGCCCCATTTTGGACTTCCTTAGATGGTGTTGGGGGGAGTATATACAGCACCTGTGGAGCTGTTCCTGGGTCAACCCTACGTGGGGAGGGCATCAGCAGGGGAGGGAGACTCAGGTCCCTTCCATGTCCCCCATACAGGAGGCATTTTCACACGGGGGGGGGCTCCCACCACCCCGGGGACAGGCAGTGAAACAGCTGGGCTCGGCTAAGTCCAGTCGGGGACAGGGTTCAGGGCCCACAGGATTCTGGAATTCTGGGATTTAGTGTGGTGAACACAAGAGCCTGCCATGTCCTCCAGGGGTTTCTGAGCCAGGATTCTAGAGTAGGAAGATCTGAGGAGCCCAGGCCGCACCGGGCTTGGCCACTGCGAGGACAGCAGCTCCTGACCCCGGGAAGGCCCAGTGGAGGAGCGGTCCCCAGGCAGCTTGAGCTTCACCCTCCTTCTGCCCCCTCCCTGCCAAGGGGCGCGCAGGCCCTGCAGGCCCAGCGGCGGTGGGCCCACAGTGGGTGCTGGCCAGAGGGGATGCAGGCAGGGGCCTGGGCAGGAGCCTTGATCTCCACAGGCTTCTGGCAGCTGGGGTCATAAACCTGCAAATCCCCTCTGCTTCTGGGGAGCGTTTCCTTTCAAGTGGAACTTTTACAGCCTCTGGCTCCCCCAGCCCTCCTCGGCCAGGCCCAGGGAGGAAATGGCTTAACAGCTCCACCAGAAGCGCCCTGGGGAGAGGCTGCTGAGGACGACACTCAGGGCTGGGACCAGCTTTTCTCTCCAGGCTTGGGTTCCCTTCTCCAGGGCTGGGTGCTGTGGCTTGGGACCCAGGTCACAGTGATCTGAGAGGCCTCATGGGACAGAGGGATACCTGTGGCTCTGGGACTTCAGAATTCCATCCTTGTAGAATCATTGACAGGGGCATCCTGGGAGTCTGGGGAGACACTGGGGGTGGGGGGCAAAGCCTGGTCTGAGCCTCCCTGCTGGATTCTGAGCTCATCAGCCGCTAGGTCACCTCTTGGGGTGCTCCCTGACATGCTTCTCACTTTGGGGTGAAGCATGGTCACCACAGACACTTTAAACAGCAGGTTACCTTTCCGGATGGGGAGGGATCAGGTCCCCATCGGCTTAGATCGAATGGGTTTATTGGGGAGGAGGCTGCCAGATGGCAGGACTGGGCACCGAGGCCCACCTTGGCCTGGGACACAGGGCCTCCGACTGGCATTTTAGACTCAAGGGTGGTGGTGTGGTGCTGGGGGCAGTGCCAGGCCTGGCTTGTCACCAGCTAGTCACATGTGTGGGGAATCTGGGCAAAGCCTGTTTTCTTACTATGATTTATGCAGTGCCCGATATGCAGGCGCTGCCCTGGGCACTTTGGGAAACACTGGTGAACAAAATAAACTCACTCCTGTGCTGCTGGAGGTGATGCAGCGGCCTCCCCACCGCGTCATCAGCATTGTCAGGTTTATGTGAAACTCCGTGCACTGTGCTTAGCTCAGACTAGGTGTTCCAGAAATGTGCTCTCTGGCCTTCTAGCCAGACCCCCTTTGTCATACAGGAATCCCCTTGCAGTGGCTCTGACAGGTGGCTCCCTGGCACCTGCTTGCATACCCCTAGGCCCGGGTCTCTCCCTCCCTCCCTGGGAAGCCTGTTCTAGCTCTCATTTCCTCTGAGCAAGTCCTGTGCCCGCGTTTTCCCCTCGGTCCCCCACCCCTGTCTGAGGCCCCCCTGTGGCATCTCTTGCAGAAGGGCCTGCCACTGCCGCTGCCGTTCCCACTGCTGGAGGTGGCAGTGCCTGCAGCCTGTGCCTGCCTCCTCCTCCTCCTCCTGGGCCTCCTCTCAGGGATCCTGGCAGCCAGAAAGCGCCGTCAGTCCGAGGGCACCTACAGCCCGAGCCAGCAGGAGGTGGCCGGGGCCCGGCTAGAGATGGACAGTGTCCTCAAGGTGCCACCCGAGGAGAGACTCATCTAGGCCTGACTGGCTGCGGCTCCAGCACCCATGAGGTCATGAGCGATTTCTACCTGGAGATCCAAGGTCACCTCCGGGAGCCTGTGGGGACATGGCCCGCCCCTTCCTGGCCTTGGGGAGCTGCTGCGGGCACAGGAACCCTGCTGGGGAAGTATCCCCTTTGCTGGCAGCCCCTGCCTCTACCCCATGGTGGACTGAGGAAAAGGGGAGCACTCAGGGCAGCAGAGGGGGCCTGGCAAGGTGGCACACATCGCCATCGGACCTGCTGGGTCCTGCCTCGGCAGGTGTGCGGCTGTGCAGGGCAGGCAGGGCCACAGGTGGGTGCACGCTGTCCAGAAGTGTGTGCGCATGCGGACTACTGATCTGCAGAAGCAGGTGTGTGCCAGGCGGGGCTCGTGGGCATGTCCACGTCTTTGCTGTGTGTGCACCTGACTGTGGTGGGTGCAGGCCATCCCACGGAGGGGGCGGCTGGGCTGTGGGGCAATCTTCACAGCCCTGGGACAGGGCCAACCCAAGGACACACATTCTCCAGGAGGCCAGGCCAGGGCCTGTCCAAGGACCAATGGCCCAGCTCCCAAATCTCCTCCCACCTCTGGAGGCTGACCTTGTCCTGGAGGCAGCTAGGAAATCGGGAGGCCACAGCCAGATGGAAGGTGGGCTCCTGGCTCCCAGAACAAATGCTGCTTCAGACTGACCTGTACCTGCCTCGTGCCAGAGCCAGGACAGATGCAAAGGGCAGTGGACGGGCCGTCCGGGGTGTCTGGGCTCCGTGCAGCCCTCTCCTCAGGGCCTGTCATCTGTAGAGTGGGGGAAGCAGCCCCTGCCTACCTCACAGGGCTGTTGTGAGGATCAGCGGATGACAACGGGGAAAGAACTCAAAGTCATTAAATTCCAGTCTGCTGGGAAGGGCTGTCTGTGTCGTCCTTTCAGGTGTCAGGACGGTAGTCCCCCGGGGCTGGAGCTGAGGGAAAGATGGGGGACGTGGCCTCCCTGGGGGGTGATGAGGATGGGGTGACCCTCCCTTCCCACTCTCCCCACTGCCTCTTGGCTCTCCAGCTGCTCCCTCTCAGACCAGTCGACTCTCTAAGTGGCAGTCGGGAGGATTCCTGGGGAGGACCTGCAGGAGGCCCTCGGAGCAGGGAGCTGAGAACGCTGGGGCCACCCCTGTGTCGGGGCTGGACCTGCAGACAGACACGGGAAGAACTTGCTGCTGTGCTTCCCCAGTGGTGCCATCACACTGAGCTCTCCGATCCCAGAGGAGCACCTGCCTGGGGACCTGGCCGCCTCAGGGCTACACGGTCCCTTTGTCCCTGACCCAGAGATGTGCCTTTTTGTCCTTTCTGTTTCCCAGGCCAGTGCCTCCTGTGCCAACATGCCAAGCCCAGGGGCCTCTTTACCCCTTAGATTGGAGGCTGGCTTCACCCAGCTCCTGGGGGCACAGGAGTCAAACCTGAGGTGGAGCCATGTGGGGGGTGGGGGGGAGAGCGAGGCCCCTTGGTGAAGGGCTTGGTTGGTCCTTACCCTGTACAAGTGGGACCACCTTTCCCCCAACTTTGTCCACGACTCCTAGGTAAGTGGGGGAGGAAATGTGTACCCATGACTTAGCGACAGTTGGTTCTGTGGTCACTTCAAGCCAGATTTGGCCAACCTTGGTTCTTGCAGACCCTTTAAGAAAATATATTTTATGTGGAACCCTAACATATAAAACCTGGGCCACTCTTTTTGGGGGGGCCCATGTTCTCCTCTCTGGCTTCTCAGGCACCTGTCATTTTCAAGGGGAGGGGACACTGCTGGATGCGGGTGTGCTTAGCACCCACTCTGGGTGACGGGTCCAGCTCTCCCCAACACAGACATCCAGTGGCAGTGCGGGTTCTGGGCTCTGCCCTTGCTAATGAGATCTGGGGGCGTCAACGTCCAGGTGTCCCTTTGAACTTGTTCCTTCTTGGAGCCCGGGTGTCTTCAACACCATCAGTGACCTGCAGCCCTGCTCCCTGGAGCCAGCAGGCCTGTGACGCCCAAATGGGAACAGGCCTGGGAGTGGGCCAGGGGTCAGCTCCCTCCCTGACCGCTGAGCCCCGGCCTCTTGTACAGAAGAGGGCGCTGAGGATGGCTGAGGCCTCCCTCCCCCGCAGAGCTTCCTCAAGGACACAGGGATACCAGCCTTCTCCCCAAGAAGATTTTATTGAATGCACACACAAAATTCATCCTGGGTTTGCAAACTCAACTGGGCAAGCAAAGAGACAGCAACACAGATGAAGACGGTGTGCTGCCCCTAGCCCCCAACCCAGCTAGGGAGGCCGTGGCCTGGGCTCCACTTCCCTGTGGCCATCAGTACCCCTTGACTCTCACACCCTGCCCACCAGGAGGGCTGTCCCATCCCCCACAGGGTTCAGGGGGCTGCCCAGGATGGGCAGATCTGCAGTCCGTAGGGAAACACCTGCATGGCCTGGAGGTGCCCACACGGCCCAGACGTGACACGCCTCCCCATCCCTCTCCCCTCTCCCAAGCAGCCAGAGATTTAGAGGGAAGACTCGCCCGAGGGGCCGTGATGGGCTCAGGAAGGGGCTGTGTGCTGGCCAGCACCTGGTCACCCCTCATGTCAGAGCGAACATCAGAACCAGCCCTCCAGGCCTCCGAGCCCTTCAGACGCTGACAAGGCTGCTGGGGTTCTGGGGACCTCTAGGGACCCCTCTGCCCCGGCAGACACCTCTGAGGCTGTGTCTGACCATTCACAGATAGGAAATGAGAAATCAGGTCAAAATGCTCACAATTTCCTGCATGTCTCAAATGGTTGTTTTCTTAAATGGTTGGGCCGTATTTCAGCTTGGTTTACTGAAACTAGTCAGTTTTCAAGATTCATCAAATCAATAAAGTAAAAAGAAAAAAGGGAAAGATAAAAGAAACAATAACATTTCACTTCAGCTTTGGTGACACAGGCCTTAGGAACTTCTTTGCTGGCGATAATCAGGGGACAGGCGCAGGGAGGGGTGGCTCCCAGGCCAGGCCCGTCCTTCCCCCGCGGCCGGGCAAGGGGCTCGGCACCCATGGACTCCTGGTCAGCCTGTGGCGTTGAGCCTGGCCTTCATTAGGGTGCCTGCTGCTTAGCCCTGACTCAGCAGTCCCACACGACGAGAGGCTGAGCTCCATTTGACAGAAACACGAGAGACCAGGAGAGCTTGCAGGGACCAAGGGACAGCCCAGACAGTGGCCTGACTCCAGACTCTGACACACTCGGACTCACCTGCTGCTGTTTTTGCTTCTACAAATCAAAGCTGCTGGTGCTCCCAGCCCCTGTGCAGGGCTGGCTGAGGCTGCGTCTGCCCAACAAGGGGGATCTCAAGAATCCCTCAGCCCCCAAATCCCTGCCAAGCCTGGAGCAGCTGAAGTTTGGGGCTCACGGAGAACCAGTATGCGTATTGCTATAGAGGGTTAGAAACGCCCCACGTGGTGGCTCCTCCTGGGAGGGGATCCTCACTCCAAACTCTAAAGCACGTGCCTCTCGTGCTCACACTGAGGGTACCTGCCACCCGTGCCTGCTGAGGTGGGGTGTCCAGGGCCATGCCGCAGTCAGGACAGGGACAGGGCTCGGGAGGGGAGGCCTTGAGGAGGTTTCCAGAGGGCAGGTGGGTAGGACTGGTCTAGGGCAATCGATCACTGGCCCAGCTGACCTCTTTAGTGCAAAGCCCAACAAGAGTGCTGGGGAGGGGTGGCGGTGGGTAGGACGGGTGCCTGGAGCTGGGCCAATTTCCAGACCAGAACTGGTGCCATTCTCCAGCAGCCAGACCTCAGAGATGGGCAGTGTGGAGGGGAGGAGGGGCGGCAGAGAGGGTCCCACCCTTCCCACCAGGAGCCTGGGCAGAAACAGAGCAGCAGGGGAAGCAGGGCCGGCCAGCCTCGGAGCCGCGGGTGCAGCCCACGCGGGGCCTCGGCCACCCCCAGCCCCCAGCGCCGGCTCACTCGAAGGTCTCCCACTGCTTCCTGAGCTGCTCCACCGAGCTCGGGGCCGGGGCCGGGGCCGGGCTCACGTCTTGCTTGCTTTTCCGTAGCAAATCCTCAAAGGGGTCTCTGGCCTCTGGAGTAGCAGAAGGCTGCAGTGCTGGCTCCAGGCCCTGGGGGGGTCTGGGAGGAAGGAGTGGGGGGTCTCCAGGCCTCAGGGCCAGCCCCTGCTTGGCCTCAGCAGCCCTGGCACTTGAGCGGACCAGGGGCAACGTTCGGATCCTCGAAGGGGCGACTGTTGGGGGGCCCAGTGGTTGCAGGGGGCTGGTGTGGGCACCCATGGGCATCTGGCCAAAGAGGTTGGGCATGGAGAGGGCAGAGAGGTTGGGTTGAGATCTATGTGGGGCACAGAAGCCAGAACTGGACAGGAGGAGGCTGGGGCCGAAAGCTGGCCCCAGGGAAGCAGTGGGGACCCCGAACGGCCCGGCCGGTGTCGAGACCAGGGACACGGCAGGAAGTGCTGCTGGCACAGATGGGACAAAGGGGTTTAGCGATGGCTGTGGAAATGAGGGTGGGGTCCCTGCGGCGGGGAAGCTGTACTGTGGGGTGAAAGGGGTGGCTACACTTGGGGCCGTAGGGCCTGGTGGAAGGCTACTGCCTGACCAGCCTGTGTTCAGTGGGTCCAGGAGGGCCAGCAGGGCATCGCTGCCTGTGGCCGCAGCCCCTGGGGCCAGGCTGAGTGGCCGGAGCAGTTCGGTGGGGGCCTGGGGGACAGTGCTGGGGAATGGGGCGCTGGGCTGTTCCCGCTCGGCCTGCAGCCACTCCGATGAGAAGTCGCCAAGGGCGGCACCAGCAGCTTGGAGCTTGGCTGGCCGGGCGGTGGGAGGTGGGGGCACAATGCCCAGCTCCGGGGTCTTCCTGCCCTGGGGCCGGGGGATGGTAATGCTGCCCGCAGTGGGGGTGGGCGCCACCTCCTTGTCACCGGCCTTTAGGGTGCTGTCTCGGTTCTGCGGCCGATGGGGCAGGGCCAGGGAGCTCCCAAGCAGGGCTGAGGACTTCTCGGGAGAGGTGGCCAGGGGCTTGCTGCAGATGGCCATGTCATCCTGGCCCAGGCTCCAGAGCTTGCTGTACGGGTGCACGAGCCTCAGGGCTGCCGGCATCCCGCGGCTCCTCTCGCTCCGGCCCAGGTCCAGCCTCTGTTGAAGGGAGTGAGGGAGGCAGTGAGCACAGGCTGACCTGGCCGGCCTGGGAGGCAGCACGCACCCGTTCCCGAGGCCGTCCTGCGTGCCGGCCAGGTTCCGGGATTCGGGTCCGAGGCGTGTGGTTGATCAGCCCCTGGGACTCAGAGCAGGTATGGGCTCTGCCCAGGTCACCAGCAGAGCCTGGGTCTGTCGGGACTCAGCCCAGGCTGCTCTCACTGTGTGGCACAAAGGGACTCCTGAGAAAGCCCGTGCCCTTTTATGCCAGTGCTGCCAAGTAGTTTCAGGAAAATGCGTACTGGCCGTCTAGTGGCTGGGCCCTTTGTACTTTTCAAAGCATGTGGGCACTTTCAAATCCCTGTGAGCCCAAGAGGGTGAGTGAGGCTCAGGGCCCGGGTGGAGGCTCCTGGCTGAGGCGGTAACAGGCCTGGGCCCAAGCCCCGGCTCTGCTGCTCCCAAGCTCTGCGACCTGGGCCTCACTCCCTTTCTCCTGGCCTGAGGGGTGCACACAAGTCACTGGATATGCAGGAGCTCTGTGAGTTCCACAGGGATCCGGGCCTGCAGAGCCAGCAGCGCCCCCCACTTCCCCCCATGCAAGTGAAGAAACAGGCACAGAGAGGAGATGTGGCCGACTGGAAGTCACAGTGGATGACCAGTGGTCACATGCCAATAACCCAGAACCCAGAGCCCAGGAATGTCGATTCAGTCTCCCCACAGAGCCCTCGTTGCTGGGATGGGAGCGCTGCCAGTCCCACCACTGGTCAAAGCGCTGTGCGGGGTCGGGCTGGGTGTCCCGGGGAACGTGGCCCGCAGCACCAGCCCGCCGCTCCCGGACGCACACACAGACGTGGGCGCAGACTGCCGTCGGGTCTGGCGTGATCACTGAGGGGGTGGTCTGGCCGCCGGCCTACCTGGCAGGGTTTGCAGTCAGACTGACCTGAGCACTGGCCTCGGGCCTCGGGAAATTGCTGTTCCTCCCCCCGTCTCCTTCACTGTCACATGGGAGCACCTGCCTCATGGGTGGCAAGTCCCAGCCCAGCCCACACTATACCTGGTAGTCAAAGGTCCCTGGCTGTTCCCTCAGGTCTTTGGGGGTCCGCAGGTCCTCCAAGCTCTTGGCCTGGCCCAGTGGCTGCAGTGGGACATCCATGTCCAGGTTGCTGAAGACGTCTTCCAGGAGGTCAATGCTGGCCGCCCGGTCAGCTGTGGCTGGGACAGGGCCCACGGGCTCCCGTGCTCGCAGCTCCGGGCTCCTTGCCTCGTCGCCTTCTGCACTGTCGGACTCCTTGAGTGTTCGATATGGCTGCGGCCTGGGAGGAGGCAGAACAGGCTGGCTTGTCCTGCTCAGAGCCTCCAAGGGATGAGCAGGCAGCCCCCATCCCCAAGGAGCACACCCAGGAGACCTGGGGTCAAGAGAGTGTCCTGGGGTCCCTGAGTGTAGGAGTCAGGGCAGTAGCACTCTGACAGACCTGGGGCTGAAACTGGGTTCTGCTGCTCACTTGTAGGAACTTGGACAAGTCACTTTGGCTCTAACTTGCACTGGGGGGCTGACTTAGCTCCCCCCAAACCATAGGACCCATCAGATAACTGGCTGTGGGTTCACAAGTCATTCCGGTGAGGCATGAGGAATGGGACACGGATGGACAGACGGAAAGGGAAAAGGCAGGCAGATTCCTTCCTAAGCCCACCGTCTGCACGCCCACCCCTTGTGGCAGTTGGGTCCGGGAAACTGAGCTGGGGAAACTCCCCAGGACACCCTAGAATCCTCAGGGGGAACTGCCTGGGCTTCAGCCTATGCTGACCTTGGTTCTAGCTCTGGTCATGCCATCTCCTGCTGTGGGATCCTGGGCAAGTCACTTAACCTCTCTGAGCCTCAGCCACTCCCAGTGCAGGTGGTGGTTGACATTACATGAGCGAACTCATGCCTGGTGCACCAAAACCCTGCAGCCGACTGGGCGCAGGTGACAAAGGGATCCTTTCTCACAGGGGACCACTGTGTACGCAGAGAATGGTGCTGGACAAGCCCTGGCCGCTAGAGGAGCCTGGGCCAGAGCAGCATCCTATACCTCCTCTGGCCACGAGGCTGGGGCTGGTGGGTGGGGGAGGGCGGGGGAGGGGAATTCGGGGGAGGGGGGGTGCTGGGTCAGGCATAAACTGCCTGCGGCTCTGGGGAAGTGAGGGAAGACCGCCACCTGCTGGTCCCGAAGGCTCACTGGCAGGAGACAGAAGAATGAGAGGGCTCAGTGCATGTTTGGACTCCTAGGAAGGACTCCATCAACCCGGGAAATGTAGCTGAAGCAACACAAACAATCCATGAAGTAGACACACATCCCTATTTTATAGATGAGGAACCTGAAGCTCAGAGAGGCCAAGTAACTCACCCTATGTCACACAGCACTTGGCAAGAGGTGGGAACGGAAGCCAAGTAGCAGAGACTTCAAAAGTCCCTCCTGCTCGCTAAGCCATCTGTACAAGGAGTTAAAGCCCCTTTAACCAGATTCGAACACAGTGAAGGAGAGAAAGAAAACTCAGTGTGATTCTTACAAGTGGTTTTAGATGGGCTAGTTCCTTCGTAAACACACACACAAAAGCCTATACTTAAGGCAGCAATTAATTTAAAAAGAATGTGAACTCCTGGACTCTGGTGGGGAAGTCCTTGCCTGTCACCCAGAGTGCCATTTACCTGCAAGGTGATTGATACATGAGCATTTCTTATTCCAATGATTCTTTCTTTTAATAGTATAGTAGAAATAATAACTGATACATTAAGGCTATGATATTTATAGATATTATTGCTTAGGGCAAGGCTAATTTTTAAAGTTTTTAAAGAAAAAAGTTCAATGTACAGAAAAGGTGGCATGTGGAGCTTGGGCAACACTGACTTAGGCCACCACTTCCTACATGAGGACGCCAGGAGGGGACTGACTTGTCCTGGTCCTCCCCGAGGGGGCAGTGGCAGGAGCAGAGGTGTTGGGTTGATCAGGTGCCCAAGGAAGCCCCTGAGGAGGGGACTGGGAATGGGAAGAGGAGGGGAAGGACCCCGGACCACGTCCCTCCCCTGGGGCTTGTGGTGAGCACTCTGGGTATTTAGCTAAGGGCACGTCCCTTAGTCCCTTAAATGTTCCCATTAAACACATTCCAGCCTTGTTAGCAAACGCAGACGAGAGCCTTAGCTTACACCCAGCTCAAAAGAAGGTGTGGGTGGAGGGGCAAGAAGTGGCAACAAGCCAGAAACTAGAAAAGCTTCAATTTGGAGGGTGGCTGGGTTGCGGTGAACTTCGTTTTTATTCCGGTTATAATTAGTGTGAGGCTCAGGCTACATAAGTAACAATGATAAAACTGTTTTAAAGTCAGGCGGGTAAGAGATTTGAGTGTGCGGCATTGACATGTGTGTACGCATTCCAGAGCAGTAAGTTTTTCTTTTTTAAACTTAAACTCTGACCCTTCATCTCCCTGGCTTTCCAATACGTGCCGAGTAAAGGCCTCGGGCGTCGCCGACCAGGCTAACTGCGCACCGATCCCACGAGCTATCAGGTACTGCTGCTCACACCTTCAGAGCCCGGTCACTCTGTCACCTCACTTCACGGTCACAGCGGCAGTGGGCCTGGCAGAACGAGCGCCCTGAGGAGGCACACAGGTGGCATTCACCCTGCAGGTCGGCACGGGGCGCCGGAAGGCAGCAGCTCCAGACCCCCACCCCGCAGGAGGCCCGCAGGCCTGGCCACCCCTCCCCCCACGCGGCCCGGGAGTCACCAAGCCCAGGTCTGGGACACGGAAGGAGGAAGGAGAGACCATTCAAAGGGAGCGGAGAAGAAAAGGCTTTCGGTGAAGCCAGAGCTCGGGCCCTCTTCCCGCTGGCATTCATCGTCAGAGGAGTCTTCGGAGAGGAAGACCGCGTAGTGTCGCAAGGGCTTTACCAGGCTGGGGCGGAGGGAGACAAGAGAGAAGAGAGCAGTTAGGCGGCCTCCGAGCCCCGGGCCCCGCCCGGCCTCCCTCTGCCAGCCTTGTGCGGGGGCGCCCCACGGAAGGCCAGGGACACGTCCCCCACGGACAGGCAGCTGTGGGCCGGCCGCAGGTGCCACCTGTGACCTGGGAGTGGCAGTTAGCCAAACCTAAACCTAAAGAGCGAGGCGCGCATTCGTTCCGGGCTGTGCTGAGAACGCTGAACAGGAAACATCAGCTGGCTGGGCGTTACCTCCCATTGACTATAACGTTTATAAACCCCCGACTCAGGAGGCGGAGCTGCAGTTACACCGAATGCAACACACGGCAGGCAGGCCGGGAGGCCGGGAGGCCGGGAGGCCGGGAGGCCGGGAGGCCGGGAGGCCGGGAGGCCCGCGCCCCAGGGTCAGAACGCTGGCGGGAGAACGGCCCTCTGCCCCGGCCGTTCTGCGTTTCTGTGTCTTCCACCTTTTCTGTAATCAGTAATCGGGACGAAATAAAAAGTAAAGAAGTCAGGGGAGGAGGCGAGCCACGGGGAGGAGCCCGCGTGCGGAGGCCCTGCCCTGATTAGCGCCGCTCTCCGCCTCTCGCTCAGATGCCTCTTCAGAGAGTCTTCTTCCTCTGTGATGTGGAATTAAATATTCATCGTTATAAAAAATGCATCTCCCTTGTCAGCCACCTGTGAGCGCTGCCTCTATACACACCGACACGCACACACAGCCCAGGGAGACTCCATGCCGGCTCCTAGGAATTATACACTGACCGGCGCCCAGAGAGGGCAGCTGGACCCGGTGGACCGCGGCGCACATCCCCGCCCCGCGGCCGCCGTTCCAGCGCGCTGGGAGCGATCCAAGCCTCTGCCCAGAGCAGCAGAGTGCCACACCGGAGGACCCCCGGGACGAGGGTGAAGTCAGGGCAGAGGGTGGGTAGGAGACAAGAGGAGCCTGAAGGGGACTGTATCCTCGCCCTACACCCCCAGCCAGAGCAGTCTCCTTCCTTTGCTTTATATGATGCAATTTCTTCCAGGTTTTATTTCAGGAAAAAGCAACATGTCCCCCCCAAAAGTGCATGGGAACTAGGCTGGCAGGACGGCTGCGGTCCCTGGGGCACTGGGAGAGTGGCTTGTGACTGTCCTCTGCTGTGAGCGATCTGCCATCACAGGTGCTAAGCTAGTTGTCACTGAAGAATATGTGGTTCTTTCAGAAGTGGCAACAGCGCTGCTCCCTGGGCTGCAGGGCTCCCCGCACCTTCATGCCTGAACCCCTGCGTTTCCTTGCGTCTTCCCTGGAAGTTATCCAGGCAGAGCTTTCTGCAAGGACTGATGTGGGGGTCGAGACTCACAGAGGGGGAGCCACTCACCCAGGGCTGCTCACAGGGAGGTGGTGGGGCCCAGGGCTCCTCTGCTCTCCAGGGATGCCTTGCTGGACCGGAGAGAGCGTCGGCCCGGGTGGGGCATTCTCCTCTGCACTTGAGGGAAGATTTTACTCGCCGAAACGGAAATGTGCACTGGCCACCCTCAGAACAAGGCTGCTCAGCTCCTGCACTTCCGCCAGGACATACATGAGGCAGAAGGGCCATTGTCCACACAGCCACTGGATTCCTATTCTGAGTCAAACCTGACCTTGTCACTCTCCTGTTTAACACCTGCAGATCTGCTGCTCTGAATGGAGATTCTGCGGCAACTGTGTAGAGAGTAAACCCGCTGAGTAAAGTGTTAGGAATAACAACGTTCAGACATTAGCAGGAGAACTCACTAGGTGGGTAGGGGTGAGGGCTGCAGAGCAGCAGTGTCCAGTCAGAGCCCCACGCGGGGCAGACGCCGTGCCGCACACCTCCTGCCCCCGGCCCCACCCGTTGTCTCTGCCAGTGCACTGACTGCTCTCTTTGATCAGCCTGAGTGGCACTCCTAGACGCCTTCCTGGAGTTCCCAGCTGGAGTTTGCTTCCCAGATGGTTAGCTTCTCCTTGGGCTGGGTGGTTCAGCACATCACCGGTACCATTTAACCTCTTGCAATTCTGAGTCTGAGTTGGGCTCCTCAAGGGCACAGGCCTGGCCCATGCTTCTCCTTACCCTGACCTGGGGCACAGTATTAGCACAATGGGAGTTTGCTGATCAAACAAATGGAAGCCAGCGAGCTATGCAGACACGGCACCCCTCTCACCTCACTCATCTTCCTGGAGCCCCAACACAGCACACACGTCTCCTCCGAGTTCCTCATCTGTCCACTGAGATCCATAGAATGGGACCATGTTTGGCGTTGAGGGTTCAGGTATACAGGGGCAGGTGTGTGTCTCAGAAAAATGTTTAAAATGATACCCACACGTAGGCACTATATTGGGGCTTTATGTTACTATCCCTCCCGACAGCCCAGCAGGAAGGTATCTCTGTGCTGACTTCATGGAGGATGAGACTGTCATTAGTCCATCCGTCCATCTGTCCATCACACACCCCACCCAGAAGCTTGCTGTGAGCAGACCCAGTGTTAGATGAGCCCTGGGAGACACTGGCAAAGGAGAGGGATGTGACCAAGTGACCTGGCCAGGAAGGGACGAGCAGGGACTCCAGCCTGGGGCCCTCCTTTCTGCCGGCCGGGCTGGTGGCAGATGTCTATGAGGAGATGTGCCCCTCCGCTTGGATCAAACTGAATGAGGCTCGTGGGCGGCCCTCGAATCTGTCTTGAGTGCCTGCCCCACGCCCATCCAGGCAGGGCCCCCTCCCCTGGCTTGGACAACAAAGCAGAGATCACAGCCTGGCACCCGAGCCGACACTAAGCCTGCCAGGCGTATCTGGGTTCACAAAGGAGCAAAGAGGCTTTGTGCTGCACCGGACCCTGGCTTCGTCAGTTCGTGTCACTGTCAACATGCAGTGCCTCCACACACCGGCGTGACCACGGATGGGGGCTGGGGGTCAGGGAGGGGGACACGAGGGAGACTTGCTGTCCGGCTAGCTCTCCTGGCCAGGCCAGGCTGCTCGGGCAGTGGCTTCAAAGAGAGGCCCTGGGCGGCTCCTGAACACACCGTTGGTCTCTGGAGCGTGACAGCACCCAGATGAGGACCTGGCCCTGCGGTATGGTCAGAGTGCTCTCAGGCCCAGGCTTTGGGCCACGTGGATGATGATGACGGCACTAGCAGTACTTAACAAGCGTAAAGTTTCTCATTAATTCCTTACTGCATCCTCACTTTTTGGGTGAGAAAGCCACGGCGCAGAGAGGAGTCACCTGCCCAGTGTCACACGGCCGCTAACGGAGGAGCTGGGGAAGTGCGTTTCCCTGACGCCTCAGCACTCGGCGACCCTGCCTCTTCAGTGCTGTGGATCCGAAACAAAGCAACAAGGGGAGGGGCTCCCTCTTCCACTTTTAACAAAAGGTGAGATTTCAGAATAAACTTATTTAAATTCAGCTGCTCATGTTCTCCCATGAAACATACAGACAGATATTTGTCAGAGATAAAGGATGAACCGTCAAAAACGTCCAGGCTTAAATTTTTTATTAGCTTAAGGCAGAATATGAAAAAAAAAAAAGTGTACCTCTTCCCTCATTAACCCAATTCAGCGAGTACCCTGCAGTCTGCCACCCACCACTTGCCTGGGTTTTATTATCCACAAAGAGCTGTCTGTGAGGAGGCAGGTCACGGCGAACGTGGCTACCCAGCGAGGGCCGCCGGAGTCTCGGCGAGTCGGGAAGGCTGCTGTCCATCAGCGCTCAGACCCCGTCATCTCCCGAGGCTGCTCGCGCCTCCGCCTACCTCCTCTCGGCGCGCGGAGTTCCCATGCAGATGACTTCCCGAACCCTTTCTAATGTTTGGTTTAACGTGTCGCCGGTTCGCACGCGCGTGTGACAGTGGTGACAGGCGCGGCTGTTCCTTTTTAAATACCATGTCAGAGACACGGCGTCAGGAAGCAGGGACGTGCTCCGTGGCTCTCTGCCGTGCTGGGATCGCATGGGCTTATTTTTTAATGAGGAAGATCTGCATCTCGAGAGTTTTTTTCATGTGTCACATCGCGTGGACAAATCAGCAGCACGTCATGCTGGCCCAAAATGAAATGCTGACAAATGTAGATATTTCAAATTTAATTGACATTTAAATGTACTTGAGATAAAGAAGGGGAAAAAATCAGCCAGGACTTGGTCTCCGGAGGTAACGAGGGGAGCTGGTGATCATTTTCTTAAAGGATCATTTCACTCCAGCACAAAAGATCTTTACTTGGTAAATGTGTTGGCCACGCTGGCACCTGGATGACGTGGCTCCCGTGAGGCCAACGAGCAGGGCAGGTCCCGGGACACGTCTGTCCATCTGTCTTCTACCATTCCTGCTGCCCGGCCAGATGACCTTGGGAAAGTCATTTTACCTCCTTGAATCTTAATTTTTTAATCTGCAAAATGGGAAGTCCATAGCTTTCCCGATGGTCTTGTGTTTTTTGTTTGTTTGTTTGTTTTTTTTTGGTTGGTTCCCTGAACGGGGATTGAACCCAGGCCGCGGCAGTGAGCGCGCAGAAGCCTAGCCACTAGTCCACCAGGGAACCCCCTGATGGTCTTATCATAAAAGATGCAAGAAAATATTTGTAAAGGTCTTTGCCGAGCACCCAGTGCATGCGAACATTCCGTTACTATCCATATGCCACAGTCACCTGCCAGCACCTAGATTCGGGCATTTCCATCCTGTGCAGGGCCTTGCTGGGGTGTTTAAGGATGAACAGGGCAGCAGCCCCTGCCTTCAAAGACCTTCCCAGTCCCAGTTAAGGTCACTGGTCCCCACCAGCTGGGCATACTATAGCACATCAGAATCATGTGAGAGTCCCATGGCTTCACTCTGTCACCACAACACAGGGCCACTATCCTAGACCACACCTTGGCTTGTGCATAGGCTAAAAAAAAAAACAAAAAAAAACAAAAAAAACAAACCCAAAAACCAAAAACCAAAACAAAACAGGAAAACACTGAAGCCATTCAGAGGGGTTTCCAGGGGGAACAGACCCAGTGAAAGACCCACAGAGGAAGCCCGGGAGCTTATGTGACCTGGGCTGAGGGACAGCGATGGTCTCGGGGAGGAGGAACGGGAGACAGAGTGCGTGGCTGGATGCAGGGCCTGTATGTGATGATCTACTTACGAAAGAACAGCAGGGGAATCACGGCTCTACTGAGTCACGAACACCAGCAAGAGGGTCTAAGTGTGAGATTGGGTCCTTGCACCCTGGTGGGGACTTGCTCTGCCAGAGGGCAGTGGTGGGGATATACCTGGCCCACTTGGGAGGTAACGTGGGAGCTGGGCTTTTAATCGTGAGTGTGGCAGGGGCTGCACAGCGGCCTGGAGGCTCTCTGTGGACGAGTGGGCACGGGGTGGGGCAGGGGTGAGGTCAGCAGGGACTAGGTAGGGGAGGACTTTGCATGGCTAGGGGCAATGTGAGGGCAGGGCAGGCAGCAGGGGGGCCTTCCTGGCTTGGTCCCAATCTCTTCTCTTGGGTTGGCTGTGCCTTTTGCTTTTCCAACCTTCATTCATCCATCCATTTAGCTATGTGTCAACCTGTATGTTCATTCATTCATTCCTTCTTTCAACAAGTCATTAGTGTCACTTTCATATGTCCACCCCCATATCCCACATGCTCGGAGGAGCCCTCCCCAGGCCACCGGGTGGACACCCCATACCCCAGATGCCCAGAGGAGTCCTCCCCAGGCCACCGGGTGGACACTCCCAGAGGCGGAGAGGCTCAAGCACAGGATGTGATGGCCTCTGCTGGCGGGAGCCCGTGTTTTCTGGGGACTGTGGCAGCAGTGGTGGGGGCAGGGTGGGGCATCTGGTGAGAAAGCTGTGGACGGGGACGTGGGACCCAGCAGATACACGCGCACGTCCTAGACCCCGGTCACTCCTCATGGCCGCACGGGCCAACGACACCTTCACTGTGAAGCCTGCTGGGTGGTGGGGGAGATGAAATGAGATGGCACGCGTGAAGGTTCGGGGCCGAGACAGGCACCTGAACGCCCATGTACTAGGGAGGGGGCTCAGTCCCGAGGGCTCAGCCCTGCAGAGGTGACTGAAATCGGTGACGGCCTGAGGAGGGAGCACCTTTCCGGGGGACCCTGAAGGCTCAGTGTTTGAGCTGGAGTGAACTCCCCAACTGTGACAGGTCCCGGGGGAGTGGCAGCCAGGCGTGGCTGGAGACGAGGGGGCGGGGGTTTCCTGGGCCACTGCACATCCCTGGGGTTCTCCTTGGCAGTTCCTGCTTTTCCAGCCTGGGCTCAGGCTCCATGTCTAGCTTCTGGCGTGGCTTTGTCCCCAGGGCCCAGAACCCACTGTTGGAGGCAGAGGGGTGCCTGAGTCAGGTCAGAGCCTCTCGCCTTGCTAATTGGGTCTGTGGCTCAAGTGTTTGGACTCCCAGCTGCTCAGGGAGTCCTGGCAGCCTGCCAGGGGTGGTACCCAGATGGCTGACCTGACCCCCAGGGGCCCAGGGCCCAGCTGGCATCTTGGGGACTTGCTCCTGGGGCTGATCACAGTTTCCAGCAACTAGATGGCCAGGGCAGGGGGCTGCTGGGAGCTTCATGTTCGCATCTTAGTCATACCTGGTACATAGTAGGTGCTTTGTACACATCTGTGGTTAACTGACACCCCTCCTGCATCTCCAGGATGCTGGGCTGTAAGCTTCGACCTGCCTTCAGTGATTTCTTTGCTCATTCGTTCAGTAAACATCCCTGAACCGAGGCCTGAGCTGGGCTCTGGTTCGGGGACTAGGTGTACCGGCCCTGATCTGGAGCTCACAGACCCCGGCATGGGACTTGTGCGCGCGCACCTGTGTGTGATGTGAGAACGACAGCGCGGGAGGTCAGCGGGCCATCAGGGGAGGCCCAGGGGATTTCGGGCATGGAGGGGGAGGCTGGAGAGTGTCTGACCGCTGAGGCTGCGGCTAACTCAGGATGGTCCCCAATTTGTGTCCCTTGGGAAATTACTAGCATTGTGTTTAAAAAAAGAGGGCAAAGAGACTCACCCAGGGTAGGCCCCAGGTCTGCAGATGCTGAAGCCGGGCTGTGTACCAGGCCACCGCTCCAGCAGAGCTTCCTGACGACTGCTTGGGGCGGCTCTGGGTCTGCAGAGGGGGAAAGGGACTGTCCCCTGTGGTGACCCACTGCTGGGGGAAACTGTGGGTGAAGCAGCCCATCATATTTTTTTTCTCCAGAGGATGTGTGCCACTGGTCTGAAGAGATACAGCTGCCAAAGACCTGGTCTTTGGGCAGAGCTCTCACTAAAGGCTTCTGGCAGCTTCTTCTGATCTTATTTTAATCTTCCGGCGTTTTGGGTGCTGGGGTCACTCAGTCAATTCAGATGATCAGACTCTCCAATTCCTCCGCAGCAGGGGTGGGGGTTTGGTGCACGCACTGTCTGTCCGGCCGGCGCAACCTGCAGAATTTCTTCTCGGCCAGAGGGTTTCTGACGCCAGCCACACTTTTCTCTGGGTGCCCCAGGCCCACATTCCCAGGGAGTCCACAGCTCTGTTGGGGGCGTAGTGTGGTACTACTCTTCTAGAAAGTGATTTAACAACACGGAGCAGAAACCCACCTCCGTTCCTGGCTTAGGGCATGGGCTCTGGTGTTAAAGAGACAGATCTGAGGCTCAGCTCTGCCACTGAGTAGCTGTGTGACCATGGGCAGCTAGCTGCAACCTCTCAAGGCCTCAGCTACGTCTTCTATAAAATAGAGGCAATGATACCTCTCCCCCTCCCCAGATTTCTTCTAAGGATTAAATGAAACGGTGCTTAGCACGTGGGACTCAGTTAATGGTAGTTGTTAATCACTCCATTTCTTGTAACGATATAAAATAAGGAAACGCTGGGAGAACGAGGACGTTCACTCTGCTATTTTTTCATATCAGTGAAAACCTGAACAATCTACAGATCCGACACGAGGGGCTTGGTGAGGTAGGCCGTGCACACACACACCTGGGATCCTCCACAGTCACCAACAGCGGAGGTTACAAGGACGCGGGCCAGTCCACAGGATGGCATACTGCACTAAAGTGGTAGCTTTACAAATGGATATGGGGGGAAAGACTGGAGGGGAATCTGCAGAAAAGCTAGTAAGTGGTGGGGTTTGGAAGGAACTTGTCTCTTCCTGAACTTCCAGACTGTCTATAGGGCTACTTGGTTATTTTTACAAACAAACCAAGTTATTTGAAAAGAGCAGATGTTTGTGTGGATCTGGCCAGAGGGGTGAGCAGGGCAATGGCTGTGGGACCCTGGTGGCTGAATCAGGGCCATTCTTACTTAGTACAATGAAGCGTCAAAGCAGCAGCCGACGGCCAAACAAGACACTGTGACTGAGGGGTGTTCTGCACACCACTGGAGGAGGCAGATGTGCAGCTGAGGGGGCTCAGGTTCTGCAGCTGGTCGGGATGGGGGCATCTGACCGCAGGCCCCTTAACCGGTAAGACTCAGAAGACAGCGCAGAAGATGAAGCAAAATGGAGCCTGAATGGGACCACCTCCTTCCATATCCTAAGCCACTCCACGAGGGCTGTGACCTGTGACCCCAGTGCAGTGAATGAATGACAGCCTGTCAGAGAGAGGCATCTGCAGACCGGCAGGTTGCTCCCTGTCTTTGGCCTCTGTGTGGTCACGGGCGGCGGGCAGTATTGAACAGGGCGCTGCCTTTTAGACTGCTACCCGCTCCCTCTAAGCATCAAGTCTGACACGAAATTCCCCCACACCTGACAAGGCAAAAGACAAGCTGGGGCGTGGTGGCCATGCATACTGCAGCTGGAACAACGAAGGCCCACCTTTAACAGGTGGGGCTGCGAACCTCAGCGTGCCCGCTGAGGGGCCACCAGCGTCCCTGCCACTCAGATTAGCTAATTAACAAGAAGCCTGGATGGTACAGGAGCCAGGGCGGGGCCTCCGTCGTCCGACAGGGGACCCCGTGGTTTTCTAGCTCGGAAACCTTGAGCAAGTCACTGAAAGTGTTCCTCTGAGCCTCAGTTTCTCCAGCTGTTAGATGGGAAAGCCACCGCCTACTCTGCACAATCTTAGGGGACAGTCGGTGAGTGGGGCTCCTCTTCCCTTCCTCAGGTCGAGACACACTCAGGCACCAGGGGACACTGCTTCTTTGGCGGGAAGAGCACTGAACACCTCTGGTTCCCAACTCCAGGGCACCAGAGAGGAAGGGTGGCATGCGGGACGGGTCACCCTAGGACGCGGAGCTGTCTCTCTAGGCAAAGCCAGAGTGGACCCCGAGGGGCAGCAGAGTATGATGCAGAGAAAGACGTCAAGCAGCCTCTGGAGTCCTGGCCCCGCCACTTTCGAACTGGATGACCCTGGAAGATCGATCAAATACATCTCCTGGGCCCCAGTGCCTGTTCTGTGGGAGGAGAAAGGAGCACCAGTCCAAGGGGGCCTAGGACACAAGAGGTGCTCGGCCGCCTGCTGCTAACTGGCCTTCGACTCAGAGCCCGTGTGGCCTGACCCCTCCCAGGCCTGGCTCCCACCCCCGGGAGCAGCGCTCGGGCATCCCGTCAGCCCTGTTCTGCATAACGATGGGAGGGGCTAATGTGTCTTGAGGAGAAATAGTCACTGAATAGCAATTAGCTCACGTTAACTGAAAAAGAGAAGGAATGCTTTTCCCAGAAATCTTTCTGAAGTGTTCTCCCAATTGCCATCCAATGGTTTTAAGGGGCTAGGACACTTACCACTGATTCAGGAAGAAAGTGCGACATAGAAAAGAGGTTTCATTTTGGGAAAACGTAAGTCTGCAAAAGACTCAGCAAGGAAATTCTCTTTGAAGGCCTTTTCAAAAGCGCCCTGAGAAGCCTGCACCTGGTAGGTTTTCAAAGTTATCTGCTGCATGAGTGGGTGCACGATTGGGCAGATGACCATCATCCGGAAAGGAAGAAACAGACTTCAACGGATGGACCGGCCAGAGAGCTGGTGGCCGAGGAGTCCCAGATGCTGGGCCGCGTGCCGCAGGCGCCGTGGAGACCGTCTTCTTCTTAATCGGCTCCGTGTTTCTTTGAGGCTATTTGGAAGTGAGGGTTGGGGCAAGAAGTCAGGAGGACTGAATCTGCCCCTCAGCCTCAGAGGTCCTGCATCTCTCCCGAATCCTGTGCGTTTCCGACGCACCTCGATATTCCCAGTGGAGACAAAGACCTGTGACTCAGGGAAATGCAGGCCGTGTGAAAGGGCCAGGCCCCGGTCCGTGTGCCCGGCCCGGAACCACCCGCATCGCCTGCCGGCCCGTCTTCTCGTGCCTCCCAGCACAGTGCTGACAGATTGGTGGAGCTGGTTTCTTCCCTCCCCAGAACAATATTTTATGAGGAGTCTGTTTTATTAAAATATTTTCCACTGGATGCTTCCTGTGTTTCAAGAACTTGGTCTTGCCAGCTGGAGCTGATGACAGTTGAGAAAAACACATCCAAGTGCTGTTGTGACATGGCATTTGGAAGTGGAAGAGCACACGGGGGAGGGGGGCGGGGGGCAGCACGGGCAGAGACGCCGGCAAACAGCCGGGTTGTACCGCAGTGTCACTGGCATCGTGGGAGAGCAGCTCCTATGCCCCCCACCACTAAAAAGTATGAACAGAGACTTCTTGGAATGACGTCAAAACGGACCTCTTTGTCTCCTTGTGGGCTGGAGCCACTGCGAAGCGCGGCCACAGAGAACCTGGCATTTGTGTTCTGTCACTGCCAGTCTGCCCACCCACTAAACGGGGCTCCAGGCCGCCACCGGTTCACTTCGACCCCACGTGTCCTGAACACAGATCTAAAACGAGGCGTGTTACGCAAAGGAACGAAAAGTGACACCAACACAGCTCTGGTCACAACCAGGAGACTGGGACTGCCAGACGTGGGCTCCTGGGCACACGCCAGAGGCACCCCCATCACAGGCTGGAAAAGCAACACCCTAAACAGACGCGATCAGGAAGCCCAGCCTGTAACTGGGAACCTGGGCACGCAAAGGGCACCGCTCCTCCGTAGGACGCGGCGTGGGGTTGGTCGGGGGTGGCCTGGGCAGCGCACGGATATGCTAGGTTCGCATTTCGGTACCCACAGTCCCGTGACCCTGCGTCCCAGTGCAAGCCCAGTTTTAAAGAGGTGGCTTTAGAGAAAAGGGACTGATCCCCCCCCCCCCCCCCCCTTAGGAGGGACGGCTGGGGTCTGAGGAACGGGGAAGCCATGCAGCACTTTCTCCACAAGGGGGCAATCATAGTCCATGACAGTCCCGGCCCGGCCGCTTCTCCATGCTCCCACCACCCTATTGTCAGAGCAAAAGTTAAACCCAAACCCAACTTCAGGAGTCTTCTCTCCCAGACTGTGCATAACCAAGCATCTCCCAAGACAGGCAGACAGGCAGGCAGACAGACAGACACACACACACACACTCTCACTCACTCACTCTGCTCCCACAGCTTTCTGGGGAAGGCTGGAGGGCTGCGGGCTGGGCTGCTTCTAGAACGACACTGCAGTCTCAAGCAGCAGGGACTGGAAAGCGCAGAATCCTGGGAGGGCTGAAGTGTATCGCAGCCCGGCTCAGGCCACAGCTTGGCATTTCCGAACGTTTCTGCCCTTCGGCCCCTTTTCGGGCCGGGGCCTGCCATCTCTCTTAACCTCGTTCCCGGAGAACGCTCCTCGAAGTAGCTCAGGCATGAGGACTATTCCCCTCTTCACCCAAGGGACTTCGGGGGCCCAGGGACAATGTTTCTGGTTCCCAAACAACCTGAGACCGAGATGGATCCATACACTTTTGCAGGGCATCGCAGGAAGCCAGTGTGTAGCTGCTCGTTTGCCTGGGCAGAGTTCGAGGGCTGTGTGCCCTGGGGACAAAGGGAGCAGTGTGTCCCCGAAGAAAGCAGCGGTCCCCCCTGCAGATGGGTGGTGTATGACACGAAGCCTCACCCCAACCGGGCAGCTCAGGCTCCGCCCACTGCCTGCACCCCGCCTCACCATTTCCCTCATCTATGTAACATCTACCCAGCAAGTGACTCTGAGGTAGGTCCTAAGCTAGGTGGAGAGTGCCTGCCCTGAGGGCCTCTGGGTCCATGGGGAGCTAGAAAAGCAAAGCCACAGAACACAAATGCTAGGGCACAGGTGAGCAAAGTGCATAAGACAGTCCTGCGTGTACACCCGAGCTCTAGCGAGCTCAAGCACCCCAGGCCTAGGCAGGTGGAAGTCCTCCTTCAGTTGGTCACCTCCTTTACCAGGTTCCTAACTCTCTCCTGCTGACCCGACATCATGAGAAAAGGTCTGGAACTTTCTTCTAAGACCGTCCGAGTACCCTCTGGGCATCACCACTCAAAACTCAGCCCAGGTGACCAGCTCTTTGGCCTCTGGGGCCTCGCCCTGGTGTGACCAAGGCTAGCAGAACCGACACTGAAGACCAGGCCTGCTCCCCACTGCGGCCCTGTGGCACACGCGCTCTGGGGCCCGGGGAAGCCTCTCAGAGGCGGGGGCTGCAGCACGGGTTCTTGCAGACAGAGGGGAGGGGGTGATGGTACTCACTGCTCAGGGCTCGGGACGGACGTCCTCCGGCCTTCCACCGTGACGTTGCTCTTTGGTCTCTTGACGACGTGTGGACGGGGAGGGCGCACCTAGAGTGGGCACAGGGGAAACCCCCCAAGAAGGAGTGAATTGGAAAAGCCACACAGTTACGTTGTGAAGATTCAGGTCAGTGGCTCCAGAATCAATGTGGAGGGAGTTCCACAGTCCAGGCTACAAAGGCTCTGCGTGTGATATGAACGTCGCCACCGAGTGTGCAGCACACACACGCACTGGAACCCCGCGTCCCCCTCGAGCGGGAGGGCTCAATGAGATGCTGTCCCCACTCAACTTCTTCTGGAACCCAGAAACCGGTGTGGCAGAACAGAACGGGCTCACTCAGACTCTTAGGGTCCACATGCTCGTTTTGTTCTTCTTACAACTGAATTACAAGATGCTTATTTTCCTGTCTATCGTGGGAGGGGGGGAAAAGCAAATAATGGCTTTAGGGGGCGCCTTACAAATCACTGCTGCTCCAGGGCATCCCCGTGCAGCCCTCCTGGGCAGGACTCGGCCGGACGCCGCATGCCCAGCGGGGCTACCCCACTCACCGTGGGGACCTGGCTCGAGGGTCAGGGCTGGTGTACCTGACAGTGAAGCACACGGCTTCCTAATCCACAGCCCGTTGCGGGGACAAGATGGGTCTTTTGGTTTTTTTCCCCCATCGGCTGCCACTGAAAGCCAAGACCGGGGCCCATTGAGAAAGACACCCCCTGCCCCAGCGGAGCCCGTGATGGGAGTTAGGCCAAGGACTTCTGGGTGCCCCTAGAAGGATACTCATTTGGTCCAACCCACATTCCATGGCCTCATATCTGGCGCGTCATCTCCGACCGTTCCAGCCGAGCTGAGGAAGTCTGTCTACCTGCGAGTTTCACTGCCGAGAGAAATGACTGAGCAGCCACGGCAGGGGGCTTGCTCTCTCCCTGCAGATCAGGGACCAAGTGGGAAATGGCCCAGCGGCCGAGGCTCTGGGACAGGACACGGGGAGGAGAGCACAAAGCCCCACGTGTCACCGCCCTCTTTCCGGAACCACGCCCCCAGCCACGTGTGGGCGACGCAGCACAATGGCTCCGGCCCGGAGCGGATGGAAGTTGGCTGCACAGAAGACACGTCTCCTACAGGGTCTGATCAAGCCCTCAGGTCTCTGCACGTCTGGGCTAACCCAAATTCTCCCTGGGGAGTGGCCAGTCTGACCTCAGCCTCCTCTGGCAACTCAGAGACGTGGTTAAAGGAAAACGAGGCAGCAAACGCGCCCCCCAAACTTGCTGTACTCTCCTCCGGGGCGGCTGTGAAGGTCCACTGAGGTGACGCAGGGAAGTGCCAGCATGGGGTGTGGCACACAGTGGGGCTCCGTAAGTGCTCCTCTTGCTTCCCTGTGAGCTTGTCAGTAACAAAAGGAAGCTGGGGGCAGGGGGGTGCAGGGGGCCTGTGAATTAGAGGATGGCATTTGCCACGCGCTGACTCTGGCCTAGCGTCCTGCTCGGTGCCTGGAATGCGGGCGGTCACTCAGCAAGGTTTTTAGAAACCAGTGAATGTTGCTACTTGGAATCTAAGAAGTGCATAGCACTGTTGCTATTATTATCATTGTTATTAGAACGGTGCCTGCCACGAAGCAGACATCCAGTCACCATTTGCTGGAGACATGAGTGCATATACCCCGATCCATTCTAACTGTGAGCTGCCCTCCCGGACCAGAGCCGGAGGCGGCTGGGAAACAGGACCACCTGGCTGGAATGCGCCCCCAGACTTCTTGACCACAAAGGCGGTGCGCAGTGAGGCGATGGAGCAGTTCCGCCTGCCCCGAGGTGCCGGGGTGAGGGCTGCAGGAAAGGGCAGACATTACGGCCTGTCAGCCTGTCCTTGCACATGGCTGCTCCTTGCTACAATAGGGCGGGTTAGGAATGTGAACTTGCGGCTGAAATGGGGGGATTAAGTTTGTGGCAACTTCAACTGAACTTGCAACGTGGTGAAACATGGGGAAAAAGAACAACAGAGCTAATTAGACGAGCTGAGCTGTCAGAGTGCCGCTGAATGGCTCAGCGCCAACAAACAAAAGGAATGGGTTGGCAATCAGCAGGATCGATGGAGAAGACTGCTTCATTAGGGATGATAAAACAGACAGAGCAGGAGAGGGGAGGGGCAGGGGAGGGGAGCAGGGAGGCAGGAAAGGCGGGGGGGGGGGGGGGGGAGGGAGAGAAAGGCACAACAGACCCGGGGAGAGTCAGTCACCCCCACTGCTACCGACACACCCAGAGTCACACACACCTGACTGGTGTGGACAAAGCCAGACAGAAAATAACACAGACATACAGCCATCCAGAGACATGCACAGAGGCCTCGAGACGCCAACACACACACAGTCTCACAAATACACACCCACAGAGGCACACACAAGAGGCAAAGACACATGCACAAATCTCTCTCTCTCTCTCTCTCTCTCTCTCTCACACACACACACACACACACACACACACACACACACACACACGGCTGCAGACCTACAGTCAGAGCTGCAACCAGACACAGACACATAGAGACAAAATGGTTTAATTAAGCCCGAATCACAAGACGATGCAGACAACTGGCCTGTCATATTTCACCGATCACATCCGTCTTTCTGGGGGTCTTAGGAAGAGTGGGGGCTGGGGACGAGGGGAGCAACCACATGCACGCACAACAGCGACCGACCGGCCCACCAGGGTTAGGCTCCCAGCAGTGCCAGGGGAGAAAATGCTAAACAGGGATTTTGAGCTCTGTTCAAGGGGGACGGGAGGGTAAAGTTGGGAAACCAGCCAATTCCCCACCGGATTTAAAACCTGAGAAATCTAAGTCGGCAGGGTTAAATGTGTATTGAATACAAAAGCACCGAGTACATTTGATTTTAATGGTGAGCGAGAAATAATAAATACAGAGCTTATAAAGCGCTTCACATGCAGCCAACCACAGCCCGCCTCTCCCCTGCACACACGACCCTCTCCCCTTGGTCCACCAGGCACCGCAAGGCTTTCTTCTGCTCTTTCCTTTTTCTTCTTTGTAAAAAGAAAATCTAAATCCTCTGGTAACATTTGAACTCCAGCCACAGGTGCCAAGCTACAAAGCTCCTTCTAGAAAGGCTGAGTGGCTAGCCCCCCACGCCACGGCCACCCTGGGCCAGCAGTTGCACTGCAGCCCAGGATGTTTGCAGCAGGTGACTGGGCACAGCCCGGCTGGGGGCCAGTGGCTCCTGACATGGGAGCTCGGCAGACCATCCTCTTCGAAGCCCCTGAGGGGTTCCATACCCCATGTCTCCCAGGTTCACCCTTAGTGTACAGCGGTGCCCACCGGACATGCTGGCATGAATGCACTTGGAGTGAGCACACCCTGGGTGCAGGGGACTGCAGGGGACTTCAGGGCCCAGAAAGCACAAACCTTCTAGGATTCCCAAAGTAGTCCCGTAGTGACCCTGCTCGGCAGAAGGCGTCTGGGTTGGCACAAGTGGGGTATATGTGTACACTTGACGCCAGGGCTGGTGCTAGGCAGTATATATATATGACCTCATTACCCTCACCAGGTAGGTGCTGCTAAACCCATTTTACAGATGATGAAACTGAGGCTCACAGAAGGTAAGCCTCTTGTCCAAGTCACACAGACAGGAAGTGGCCATTCTGCAATTCAAGCCAGGGCAGGCCTCTCTGACTTCCAACCCCATGGGAACCGGTTCTGCTAGCACCCTGCCTCTTCAGGGCCAAGTGACCCAAGAGGGGTGCAGCCCCGAGGGCTGGGCTACTCGCCTCTTGCACCAGTGCAGCGGCAGGCTTTTCTCGGGACAATGTTTGCATTCCCAAATCCTCAGTTGCCTGTGGATGTGGCTACCTCCTCACCCCCAATCTGGTGAGATAACAGAGTCCACAGCGAAGCATCTCTAATACCTGAGTTTTCCCAAGGTGAGCGACCCTGACCTGCAGGCTGACCAGACATCTCGTTTTAAACAGGACAGAAAACAGCAGTACTGTCCCGTTTTAAACGGTGCGTCTGGTCAGCCTACGACCCGTGTCATGCTGTCTAAGAGAGTCCCTGTGTGCTGCGGCCCCAGGTTGCTGTAGGGGGTTCACAGCAAGCGGGGGGCAGTGCGGGGGCAGCCTGGGCTCACAGGCCAGCCTGGCTCCTGAGCGTCCCTGCCTCGGCTGCAAATCCAGGAAAACAGCATTGGTCTCCTCTGGGTCGCTGTAAGGACAAGACAATAGTCCCACACGCGCCTGGCACAGTCCCAGGCGCATTCATTCTCTTCGCCCTGGTGTCCCTGCCAGGACCTAATACTGCCCGAGACGTTCCACAGGAAGCCCGGCCAGCTGCTATTTTTTTCTCAACTGAAGGCTCTGCCCCAGTACTTTACACTCAGATGGACTCCATGGAAACAAGGATGGGGGGCTTGGGGGGCTTGGTGTGCTGGAGAGACCACAGGTTCTAGAGTCTGGGGACCCTGACCTGCAGTTGAGGGGTCAGGGTTGAGTTACTGAGGATCAGTGTTCTCATCTCTAAAATGGATGGAGACGGTGCCTACCTCACAGGACGACCAAGAGGCTCAGCCGGACGACGTACTGACTAGGAAAATCCTAGGCGAATGGTGGTTATTGAGAAGTGCCGTTATTCTGAATAGTGAAGTTGAAAGATTTGAATGCCTGTTAAGAAGAAGACTCCTACTGTGTGCCAGGCACCATGCTAGGAGCTTTACAGGTGCCATCGGTGTTCATTCTCACATAAGCCCTTTTGAGAAGGAGGGTTTATTACAGAGAGACAAGTTTATTACAGAGAGACAAGTGAGGCTCAGAGAGCTTCAGTATTTGCCCGAAGTCACACAGCTTTAGTATTCAAGCCTAGGTGTCTACACCCCAACTCCATGTTGTTCCTGTGCACTGAAACTCACTAATTAGGCAAGGTTTGACCCAGAAGGGGCTGCCTGTCCCCCAGAATGCTTTCTTGGTGTTTATGCCTTCCTTCCAATGACAGTGTGCAGGAAACATCCAGGCCTTCACAGCTGTGCTGATGACTATTTGGGTAACAGGACAGATTCACGACACATGGCTGGACCTGTAGCCTCATGACGGCCACACTTAAAGGCAGCTAAATCCCCCCAGCTCTAACTCGCACACGTGGCAGGAGAGGGGAGGGAAGGGTACCCTAGAACTGTGCACACCCACGCAGCCGGCAGCCGCCCCATCGATGCCGGGTGTGTGCACTGAGGATTGAGACGGGCACAGCTCCAGCCTGGCCACCTGCACCGTTCGGCCGCCACGCCTTTCCCAAGATGGATCTGGACACGCGCACTGCAGAGGGCAAGGAGGTTTGGGGACACATGTTTGTGGGGACCTGGCCCCTTGTGCTTGGCTGTAGGAGCAGCGTTCGTCTCGGTAAACAGCCCTCACCAAATGGTCCTGGTAAGTGTCCCCTCTAAGGATCTGCTGAAGTTATCAGGCCTGGGCACGGACGAAGTCTTAGCCTACGAGGAAGATGACTTCACCAAGGCTGGAAATGGGACCCACACCACAGATGTGGCCATGGCATGTCTCTTTAAAAAATATGGATGGCTCTCCCTCTTTCTCTCACCCACCCCGTTCCCAGGTTTTGGTGGGTTTATTATACGTCGTCCTGCTTTTCCACCCTCTCTTGGTGTGTCACTCAGAAGCCTGAGCTCCACGTGGGGCCCGCCAGAGGAGGAGCACCTGTGTCACATTTTCGGGCGTAGCCTCTGTCCTCAGAAGGGACATCACATGCACTTCTGAACCCAGGGCTGGCAGACACTGGCTTCCTTTGCGAGGAGAGGCGGCTGGAGCAAGGCCTTAAAGCTCATTGGTTAGAAACCTGGCTCAACCCAGGAGATCCGCTCCAAGCCGCACACACAGCAAACACGCCACGCGGTGGACCCCGGCGACCTACGGCTCTGACCTGCAAGTCCCTGAACTGACTCGTGACAAGGAGAGAGAAGCCCAGAAAATGCAAGTTCGGGTTCATGCCACACAGAGGGGGAAGCTAGAAACCCCAATCCCCGTTTTTCGTTTGTAAGGCAGCTGAGTTCAAACTCCCGAGGTTTAGTCAGGCGGGGACAGCGGTCCAGGCAGTGTTAGGAGGGGGCACAGAACCAGCGGCTACTCACGGGCCTCGAGCGCTGTATCTTGGGAGGCGGCGGGCGGGTGGGACGGAGTCTTTCTGGCTGCATCAAAGCGAAACTTGAAACATCAGTACACACGGAGATGGTTTGGTGCATTAGCATACACACAGCCTGAGAGCAAGCATCCATCCTCCACGCCTCCCACTCCCTGCCCCCACATCAACTGGTCACTGGGTCCTGCACGTTCCATTTCTGGGGCCCTCCCTGCTGCCAATTTTTGTTTTCTAGCCTGGCCTCTGACCTAGATCACTGTGATCATCTGCCAACAGGGCCCCTGCCTGGATCTCCCCCAGCCACTCTCCACACAGGCCCGGGGGGGGGGGGGGATCTTCCAAAATGCAATATGACCACGCCACACCCAGCTTCCAGATCTCGGCTGCCCGCTGAGGCCCTAGGCCTTGGATGATGGTGCAACAAGGCCCCGGGTCCCGCCGTGTCCCACATGGATGCTTCCCAACCTTCACCCATGCTCATCTCGGCAGACCCCAAAATGGCCGTGGCCTCTTCTGCCTTGTTTCTCACCTGCCCTCTGCGTGGGATGACCTACCCTACCAATTCTGATCTGCCTCGCAAACTTTTACTAGTCCTTTAAGACTCTGCCCAGTTCGAAGGGAGACTTGGGTGCTCCCAGGGCCCAGTGCTCCCTGCTAGGTGGGACTTATCACGGACACAGAGCATCTGTCCTACCCCCAATCTCCCCATTATCTTTCACATGTTTATGTGAAAGGGACTTCATCCCTGGGCCTTGGAAGAAAATACATGCTCGATAAATGTCAGACGAGCAAAAAAAAAACTTGTATATAATGCCTGGCTTTTGAAATCAGGATTTGAATAAAAAACGACAGAGCACAGTCTTCTTGGCTCTCCTCTCAAATCCTTTATCTTAAAAGACAAGCTTGGTCCTTCCGATGGCCACCCATCCAGATGTCCTGACGGTGCAGGAGACGGGTGAGCTGGGGGAGGAGAGTGAAGGTCCACACGCACCTGAGACCTCTGACCCTCAGCAAACCCTGGGAGGCTGCAGGTCGGGTCCTGCCCGTTTGGCTACGGGTTTCGCGAAGGTACATCGTGATTCAACAATGCGTCAACCCGCAATGCCCAGCACAGGCGCCAACGGTCACGTGTGGTGACCCGAAACTAAGACACACTATGAGTACAAAATACACAGTGGATTCCAGAGGCTCGGTCTGACAAAACAATGTACAATATCTCAGGAATTTTTTTTTTTTTTTTTCTTTTTGGTATGTGGATAGTTCCCCTGACCAGGAATCGAACCCAGGCCGCAGCGCTGACAGCGCCAGCGCCGAAGCCTTAAGCCACTACACCACCAGGGAACTCCCTCTCAGGAATTTTTAATACCGATCATGTGTTGAAATGAAAGCATTTCGGACGTGGGGGCGGAGTACATTAGCGTTCAACGGCGCACAGTGCTTTAGAGCTTCGCTTGGGTGGAATGAGCCGTAAACTCATCCTCCGGACTCGGCTCCTGGAGGGCAGGGGCTGTCTCTGGCATCCCTCGTGCCCTGCACAGGGCCTGTCAGAGTGGTCTGAGGGGACAGCTGGCCCAGGGACTCGGAGAAGTGGGGTCCTCAGGGCACACTGAGGGCTTGTCTGGATGGAAACGCGCTTCCGCTTCCCAGATCCGGCGCCATGGACGGAGCGTGCGCCGACCCGTGCGCAGGGAGCCTGCTTCGGGTGGGGGCCATCTGGGGTTGAGGACGCCTCCCCCTGAGCCACGCCTCTCCCCTTCCACGGCTGACAGGGAATGGGTGGGGCCAAGGGGAAGGGACCCCCGTGGCGGTGCTCACCGGGGGAAAAGTGCAAGCACAGGGAGAGGGCAGCCTCCCGGGTGCACAGGCTGCTGCCACCACCCACCCCACCCCCTTTGCTCCCCACTCTGCGTCTGGGTGCCCGCCTTCTCTGGCCCCACGGCCCTCACTGCTTCTCGCCTCTGACCTGGCCATTGCCCTTCCTGGTGGCAGGGTGAGCACCCCCACTTACCCTCCGGGTTCCTACGGGCCCGATTCACCATCTGAGCCTTCTTTCCTCATCTGTACATGTGGGTGACGGCACTCCCTGCCCGAGGGGGCAGTTAGGAAGACTCAGTGAGATGACGTTCACCAGGGGACAGTAGCGACGGTCACCATGAGCGGGCGGGCTTCCCTGCCTCCAGCTTCTCCCCTGCCCGGCCCCTCTTCCACACCTGTTCCAGAGCGGACCGGACCAGAACAGGCACCCAGTCCCGTCACTGGCCAGCTTCAATCAGGGGAAGGCTGGCATCCTCCACCGGGTGAAGGGAGACAAGTGGGTTCCCCGGCAGACAAGTCTGGGGGACGCTGTCTATTGCCTCGCTCCTTTTGGAGTCGCAGTGCCTGTCAGCACAGTAAAGGAAGTCTTTGCCATAAAAGAAATCCACCCTAAACAGGCAAAACCCTGTTAACTCCTTTTTTCTTAAAAGTCCTGTCTCCCCAATTTATTTGAGCACAGACTCACTTTTATCACTTTTAAACCTCCCCTGGAAATGCCACCTGAAGTGTTCAAAGCCCTCCAGATGCTGGGCCCCGCCCACAGACCGCACAGTCTCACCTCGGGCACAGGGCACACGCCTCCCCCAGCCCTGGCTCCCCACCCGGCCCTGCTCACTCCTTGGCCCTCGCCGAGAGCCTACGTGTCCCTCGCGTCCATGCTGGGCCCTATGCCTGAAACGCCCTTCCGCCTGCGTTTGTCTCACCCTCCGTGTCTATTATTCATCCTTCGCTGCCACAAGTGCCACCCCCCTTCCCCCAGGAGGCCCTCCCGGCCCGACCCTGAGCGGTGTGGGTCAGGTGCTCCCCCGCCTGCTGCACCATGGATTCAGAGCACACAGGGCATAAGTATTAGTCCACTTGTTTCACGTCTCTATTTCTCTTGGGGTCTGGTATAGGCCTGGGTACATACTAGGTGCTCAGCAAATGACTTTTGGCTGAAACTTCCTGGCACATGTAGAAACCCAACAAGTGTTAGTTCCCCAGGTTCCGTAATTAACTTATGCTCCTTTGACTATCATCACAAAGTGCTGGTTCTTTGCAACTGACTGAATTTATAGGTGGTGAGAGGAAAGCAGCCTCTGACCACATCCAACCTGGATGCCAGCAGAGGTAGCCAGGAGGATTTAAAGCCACCCAGAAAAGGTAGAGGGGCACAAATGTCCCCAGCGACCATGAAGGCCTCACCCAAGGATGTGGGGTGCATGACGGCAGTCCCCCCAGGCCAGGCCCACACGGACACGCTGCTACGAGGATGGAGAAGGGTAGCAGGGCTGCTAGGCACAGGTTTCCAGACATGCTGGTGTGGGTGACAGCTGAGGACACAGGCTGGGGAGAGCCGAGCACTCTGAGGACAATCGCAACTCATAGGGATGGGCGGTGGTGATCTGGGTGTGAAGAGGTGGGTGAAGAGAAAAGCCAGGGGACAACCAGCTCAGCGCACCATTGTCCAGAACCTGGTTCCGAGTGCCTGTGGAGCTGAATCTGGGACCAACTGGGGTGCGGGGAGGTGGGGTGGACGGATCCTGACAGTGGGAAGTGGGGCCCAAGAAGCCTGCAGAGCTGGCCAGGACTCAGTGAAGGTCATTCAGGTGGGCAAGGAGCATCCCTGCTCTATGCACTCCCCAGGGGGAGACTGCTCTCATTGTCCCCAGCACTCTGGCCCGCAGCCCAGGGCCAGAGAGCGTGTTGGTCTCTCCCCACGGTCCCAGGAGCAGGAAGCATAGCCTTCTGGGGACAGGAAACGGAATGGCCCTGCGTGAGCCCCCACGTGGTGATGGGCCGGGCTGGGAGCAGGTCTCGGGCCTCTTGACTACAGAACCAGGGCTCTTGGCCGCTATCCCAGAAGAGCCTCAAAACAGAGGCAGAGGACGGAGAGGTTCGGGGACCTCTGCACGTTCTACGTAATCCCTGATTCTCTCACAGGGCCGAAATGCTGCCACACTGACTGCTGTTTCTTAAGTGAGCTCAGAAAGGCCGGGCCCTTAGCAATCTTTGGCTGAGAAGAGTTCTGTTCCACAACTCATCTGGCACTTCCTGAGCTCGGCTGTGGTGGGGCCGAGGGCTTCCACGACCAACACAAGCAGCTCCCCTCCTGAAGGTCACGTCCAGTTGGGGCAGCAGATGCACTCTCATAGGGTGGAAGGATTCACCTGTGTTAAGTTTATGCAACAAGTGCTTGGGGCCAGGGCCGGGGGACACGGGAAAAGAAGACATAAGCTTTTGTCCTTAAGGGATGTATGGTCTAATGGGACTGGCCCTACATCATAGAACAACTGCTTTCTTAGAGTACAAAGCCCAAGAAATACATGCTGAGTTAGAAAGACAGGGGTTCAAGTCTTGGCTCTATCATTTTTCCAGCCGAGTTCAATACTGGCTCCATCACATGGACAAGTTATGTGGCCTAAGTCTCAGTTAACTCTCCAAACAGAAATGACTTGTGCGTCACAAGCCCCGGGGTCGGGATCCTACAGGAGTGCAATGCAGCTGTGTGAGACTCTAGCCCAGCATCCTGATGGGAATGGGACCATCCAGACCTCTGAGCTCCTGCTGGACCTGCAAATCTCCCCATAAAAGTCCTGGGGAAGTGAAGACCCTTGTTTTCCAAGGAAGTGCGCAGTCAGCCCAGCACTGTTGAAGGAGACTGAATTTTAATAGTAATCTCTTCTATTTATATAATGCGTTTTCCTTTCAAAGCTTTTCTACTTCTCCTCTTTCCTTTGAGCCTCACATCCCCTGGTGAGGCCAGTTAGAGAGGAATTATTTCCCTGCTATAGAGACAGGAAACAGGTGGCCCAGAGAGGTTAAGGGACTAGTATGAGGTCACACAGCTAGTAGCGGGAACTAAGACAAGCAGGTATTCTCAGCCCATTGTGCTGGCCTTGTCAACCCAAATTTCCAGTCATCCGGAATCCTTCCTGACATGGCTTTTCTGATCTTTGTCCCTTCTGAAGTTAGGATGTGCCGTTAGAGATCTGTGCCTTAGAGAGAGGGTGACGACACGTGCCCCCTCCTTCCTTATGTGCGCATCCCTTCTCGGTGCTTTGCAGGGGCACGTGATTCATCTGTTCGTTCGTTTAACAAACTATGGGGGATGCTTTGTACAGGCACAAGGCTCTCACTCTGATGGAGGGGTTACCATGCCGGGGGCAGAGGGGTGCTGAGGTCTGTGGGAGTCCAAAGGACGGGCTCTTCTACCAGATGGGGGTACAAGGGAATTCAGGGGCCTGGTACAGGGAACCACAGTGGTCCGACACGGCTACAGCGAGGGTGAGCGTGAGGACAGGCCAGGCCAGGCCCTTAGAGGGCCTGGCGGGGGACACAAAATACAGGGCCTCGACTGTCAGGCTAGAAGTGTGGACTTTCTCCTCGGCGCGGCGGGAGGGACAGGCGGGGAGGGACACATCAGAGGTCGTGGAGTCTTTGGTGTAGAAGGAAGACGGATGGGATTCTAAGGACAGACACTCCCCTCCAGCCACAGGGGCCTGCCTGCGCTGCCATGGTGTCAGCTCACCACCCCTGGCCACCTGGCTGCTGGGAGATGTGAACACAGGGTAAGCCTGAAAGTGTGATTGACACGGATGCTCCAGAGAAGAGAGGAACTTGGTGGCCCCCACCTGGCCCCTGGCGTTCAGATCTGTCGGCCCTGTGGGCCAGGTGAATGTGCTCATTGGATAAGAAACCCACATTTATGAGGACAGCATCTGATTTGCAGTTAATTTGTTGATGCAGCAAAACACATTGTTTCCAAAAGGTCAGGAGGGGAAGCCGTGTTGGAATATCAACTTAATTACCTGGGCGGCAGGGCTGAGCGGGCGCGCCGCACGGGGCTGCGGCTGGGGAACGCTGGCCTGCCAGGCGCTGACTCGGGGCAGAGCGTAGCGTGTGCAGCGAGTGGGGTGGGGAGGCGGCGGGCAGCATGCCCTGTGGGCAGAGCCCAAGCACTTCCGGCCTGCCCCGTTCCTGGTACCTACCCAGCAATCCTGCTACGCCCTGGGATCCCTCGTGCCAGAATGAGGGTCGTTACCCCACTGCACAGATGAGGGGAGGCAAAGACTTGCCCAGGGTCACATACTCGTTGAACAGTGGACGACAGGCCTTCAGAAAAGGGTCAAAGAGCTCATCTCAAGGTAACTGCAGGCTGGGGCAGGGGTCCTGTGATGTGTTACTATATGGGAGGGGGCTGCTGTTTAGGAACCTGTCCCCATGGAGCCCACACCTTGGACCTTCCCTTCAGTACCCCTTCGAGGTCAGAATCAGCATCCCCACGTCACTGCAGGACAAGCAGGCTCAGGAAGTGGGGACAGGTGCTGCCTAAGGCCACACAGGTGAAATGTCCAGGTCAGTGGAGAGATGGGCCAGGCCCCAACCAGCAGGGACCGTGGTCTGTGGAAGGAGGAAGCAGCCGGGGCCCCGAAGCTCCCCTCTCTGAGGCAGTGACCTGTGCCTGGTGGCAGTCGGAGGCATGAGAGCTCCGAGGCTGGCCCCAAAGGGGGGCCTCAGTTCCTCTGAGTCTGAATGGTGTTCTGAAATCGTCCCTTTCCCATCACACTCCTGTCTAGCCCCCCGTGGAGGGCCTGGTGACCCCGGTGGGGAGGCTGGGTAGATGATGGGGATTTCTCTGTCCCAGGGACGTGCCCCAACCAGACACACTGCCAGCAATGGAGAGGGTGAACGAGAAAATTCGCAATTAAACTCTGCCACTGTTTAACGAGGAAAGAGTTCACCTGGTTAATCTTCCTGGCTCGTAGCCACATCAATGCTCTGACCTGCACATGAAGCAGCCCCGGCTGGGAGAGGGAGACAAAGCTCTCCATGGCTTTACAAAGGGCCTCTGGGCTGAGAGCAAGGCTCCTCTAAGTCCTCGGGACTGGAAAGCCGCTATTATGCAAGGTATGGAAATAAAAGAGGGCTGCTTTTGATATGCCTCCAAAAAGGAGTGCATTGAAGCCATATTTGTGTGGAGTGTCTCCTTTGAAATGCCCAACTCGCTCTCTCGGGGACAGCTCCTGCCTGTCCCCCAACTCCCGTCATTATCTCCAATCCTCTTCGTCTCCCCTCGACAGAGCGGATCCTGCTTGTTGGGGAGGATCAAATGCTTGCAGAGCTGCAGCAGGGACGGCTGGGGAAGAGCGGGCTGGGGGCCTGCAGTGGGGACCCCGCAGCATCCGCAGGGGAAACTCGAAGTCCGGGTGATCACCCAGAGGGATGGATGCTCCCTGCACGATGCTGCACAGAATGGCCTGGTACATGGTGGCTGAGGGGGACGTGTCCATCCAGCCCACGCAGGGCGAGACGGACGTGCCTCTTCACGGGGAATGGAGGCTGGGAGGGGGCCCTCTTCTGGAGCAGCCCTGACGGCCAGGTGTCCCTTGGAATATCCCAGCCAGTCCTGAAACTGTGGAGATCCCCCTTGTACAGATGGGGAAACTGCGGCCCCTCCCCCAGATTCCTGCAACACACCAGGAAGCAGGCTGTCGGGCCCTGGAGGGAGGTTTCACCGTGCCTTGCCACTCGCCCGGGAGGAAGGCCGCGAGCTGCTGCGGGGCCTGTACGCCGGCATCTTGGGAGAGGGCGCGCGTAGGGTCCCGGTGACTCAACAAGTCACCCTGCGAGGCCCTTCTCTCAGGCGGGGCCTGGGCGCTTCCTCGGCAGTGAGGGCTGAGCTGAAAGACGGCTCAGTCTGGCCCTGAAGAGCAGCGCGTTCTCCCCCGATGTTGACAGGAGTAGTATTTTGTAGTGGTGCTGGTTAATTTGTAGTGGCATTTGTGGTTTGAAGCCTTGTCAAGATCCCTGATTACTTCCCGTGCAAGGAGCTGGGCTGACGGGGAAGTTCACAGGAGGAACAAAAGCAGCGAGGCAGCTGTGAGGGAAGGCTGCGAGGGGGCTGGGTGACCCTGGCGCTAGCGGGACAGAGGCGGGGTGGGGTGGGGAGGGGAAGAGGGCCAGCAGTGGGGTGGGGGAGGGGAGTCTTTTGTTTTTAGTCAGGTGCAGCTGCTCGGTCTGAATAGGTGGCATCCCATTGGTGGCCCGAGGTCAGCGCAGGGGCAGGGAGCTTTGCTGACGCGTGCCATTCTCTGCCCAGCCAGGAGCAGGAGGAGGGTGTGCATGGCTGCTACCTATACCAGGGCAGCCATCTGGGATGGCATCAAGGGTACTTGGGTGACATTCCAGGGGGTGGTGGGTAGGAGGAGAGGCTTCCAGATGTTGGGCGAGACAGTCCCCCTCTGATAGCAACAGGGGCTACTGCATACGAGGTCTCTACTGATCTCAACCACCCTGCAGGTGAAATCCCCACTTGGCAGAGGAAGAAACTGAGGCTGCCTGGCTCAGTGATTGCCCAGGGCAGGCCTCACAGCTTTCAGCTGGCAGAGCTAGGATCCAGGCCCAGGGGGATCGGACCCCGAAGAAGCCTACACTCCTTCCATCAGACCAGACACACCAACAGCAGAAACAAGATGCTGAAACGTATCCCCTCGAAACTGAGGGTGCTGCCCTCTCCCTGGGGAGTTTTCCTCTGCTAGCCTCTGAGTTTTTTGTGCTGCTAAGTCCGTTCTGATCACAGAGAAAGGTCCCGACTCACTGAGGGTTTGCTCAGTGCATTTAAGGGCCAGGGCCAGCTCAGCAAAACCAAGGCTAATTCATCATTTCCGGAATGATGTCCACCCTAAGCAGTACGCCACTAGGAAATTAAAGGAAAGATCTCCCTGATTTTGTGGTTGCACAGATAGGTTCGCACAGTAGCCTCCGGAACGGTAGTCGGGGGATCACGTTCACATTGCTCTCCCTGCCACTGGGGTCCCCCAGTCCGCCTGCAGCCGGGGGAGCTGGTCATGTCCCTGTAGACAGACCATTTAAGACCCAGCCTCTGCCCCTGCCGCCCCATGTCCCACCCCATCACAAGCAGCCCCTTCTTCCCAGCGCTGCAGAGACCTTCCCCTGCTCTTGACAACGCACGTGCTGGTCCTGTGTGCCCACCCTGCACACGCCTACCTGGTGGATCCTGCTTGCCCCTCAGGCCTCTGTCCCCTCCCTGGAAGCCGCCTCTCTCTTCCTGGCTTGACAGAGCCTGCTACTTTCTTCTGTCCCTCCCCAGGTGACGACGGGTTCCTTGTGGCGGCGCGGTGTCTCGTTCACATCTGGACCCCTGGCTCTGGGCACAAGGCCCGCATCGGGTAAGTGCAAAGCAAATGCTTGCCCAAGACTGTGGAACTAGCATCAAATTATCAGGAAGGCCATCACCCAGCATTTGACGAAGCCAGACCACCTAGCGACTGTCCCTGTCACTCGTGGCTCGAGTCGCTCCATCCACAAGGCTGGCAATGTTTCTGGCAAGCTTTGAACGGGAAGAACCTCCGACCTAGAGTTGTTCTGGCCTAACAGGTTGAGCCCCAGGGCCATCCCAAAAAGCAAGGGACGTTTTGAGTGGAATGCACAAGTGGGAAGCCGTAGGAAGCGCAGAGGTGAAATATCCCAAAATCCCGCCCGTGTGTCTGCTAAAGAGACAGTCAGGTTCATGACACACGGGCTTTGTTTTCCTTCTTCCCTTGGAACAAATGGATGGAGAACCTGGTTTTAAAATTCCTGGACCCTGGAATACATTTCTATCTGTGTCAAAGTCTCCCTTCCACCGCCTCAGCAGAGTTTAAAATCCTAGCTAATAGGTTAACAACTGTTTTTCTTCAGCTTCAAATGAAGACTATCAGAAGGCTGGGGGAATATGCAGCTCTCCAATTTGTACGGACTGCACACAGCTCCCTGCAATGTGTGTTTGACAGGACTGACATTTTGTACCGCTGTGAGATGGGAAAACGTGTGACATTTTTATTCATGGTGGCGTACGCCCTTGTAATGATCAGCTCTGGTCGATGTGCTTACCGCAGCAGCCCCAGAGCCCTCGGAGAACAAACAGGAACCCAAGGTGCCAGCAGTTCGGCTGCCTTATTAAACACCGCCAGGATCCTAACGAAGACCAACTGCTGGAAAATCTCACTGTCAAATCCTCAAGGACATTGTCAGCGCACAGCTAACTGCATATATTTTTCATTTAAAACACTGAAATCCAGCATTGTGCCATTACAACCGAGGGGAGGGGCGCCCACTCCAGTGGCCATTCTGTCAGCTGCCTCCTTGGAGCTCCAGATGTTATAGCCAGATGCCCAGTGGGGTTCAGAGCTCAAAACGGGGTGGCAGAGACCGGGAACTGACTTTCTAAAAACCCAAACCTACCCTCAGGGTGAAAGGCTGAAAGTTACAGGGCTCTGGGAAGAGTCACCTGGACAGTCAACCCACGGGCTCACCTAGTCAGCCAAAGCAAATCTGCATAATTAGGAAATCGGTCCCCACCCCGCCCCCCAGCCAGCCATCTTCCTGTAGGTGCAACCTGTGACATCCTGCAACTTGGTGCTAATCAGCCTTCTGCTTGGCGGCAGACCTCAAGACATCTGTAGGAACACACGGCCACGCTAACTTTCACACCTTGGCAGAAAAGCTGCGTGTTGGGGTGCCCACCTGCAATCTCACCACTGGTCTCAACTCAAAGGCCTCAAGGTCGGCGGGCAGGGGGACCCCCTCCCTTCGGCGGTCATGTCTAATGCCGATGCACACTGATGGATGGAAGCCAATCACTTGGCAGGTCCTTGGAGCTTTCCGTGGTTGTTACACTAGGTGATTTGGCTACGGCTGCATACACTCATGTACTGAAACATTTGTTTTGTAAATATGCATTCTTTACACGGTGCCTCTATTTCCATACTCTTGCCCTGATGCACCAAGACACTCTCTGCAATTTATTTACGGGGTCCTTGGCATAACAGGCCCGACGACGCCTGTGTGTGGTGCTTGCAGATCTGCGACAAACCGTAAGTGGTAGGCTAAACAACTGGATGGTCTCCATCTATCACGGGCAGAGGCTTACGTTTAAGGGGCTGCCCGTAAAGTCGGTTTAGCATAACACAGTACATCATCCTTGGCGGAACTGATCGGGGACACTGCAGAGCTGCCAACTCCGAGACAAGGAGCCATAACACCCCACACCCTGGGGTGGGGGCGAGGGGCAGGGTAAGCTCTGGGTACCCTGGTTACAGGACCCGGAGAGCGTATAAAAAGGCAGGTGGCTGATGCACAGCCCTGGGGCAAAAGCAGGACACTGGTGCGGGAGGTCGCTGCTCCCTATTGCCTCTACGCTGGCCATTCTGTCGCTCAGCAGAGTCTGTCGCCCTGAGCTGCAGAGGGAGGTGGCCACTGTCCCCGCACGCCCCAGCAGACACGTCTTCCAGCATGGGCTGCACCTCAGATCTCGTTAGAGCATGCTGGCTGGAATGCAGCCCATGTCCAGCCTCGGGCCATTCTACGGTGAGCTCCGGTGGCTCGCCGGAGGGCGTCCGGCAGACGACGGAGTGCTATCTGTCTGGTTTCCAGTCTCCCCCTCCCTTCCAGCCCCATAAGGAGCGTCCCAGATCGGGCTCCCACTAGCTCTTCCCTACTTCCACCCCTTCCCATGCTGGTCCCCGAGTGAGTGTCTCAGGTGCCAGTCCTTCACCGACTCCTCGACACCCACGAGATGCGTCTCAAGTCCCCACCCCGCCCGCTGCCTGCCAGGCCTGGCCACTGCCTCCCTCTGCAGCGTGGCCCCGGGCCTCACCTGCTGCCGCCTGGCAAACTGCTTCCCCACACTGGCAGGCCGGGTCGGACTCTCACCCTTCACGCGCGTCGTGCTCTTTGCCTGCAGCGCCCCCCTCCTCCGGCTCCCACTGAACAACTCAGCTCTCAAGATCCAGCAGAAATGTCACCTCGGAGAAGCCTGACGTCCTCAGGGCCCCTCTCCAGCCACTATACTTATGTCCACCAGCCTTGCTCCTTCCATGTGCTTGGTTAACTGTGTTTCCCAGACAATGAGTGCCATGACGGCAGGACCCCGGCTCCTTCCTCTGGGACCCTGGGGCCGTGGACAGGCCTTGGCCCCTGCCATGCCTCATTATATGGTGAATACATGAAGGAAGGAAGGAATGAGGGCATCAAAGAATAACTCAGGAGTTCTGCCTGGCTAAAAACTCCAAGGCTTCAGGATTTTTCCTCATAAAGATAAGAGGGCAGCGGAGTAAGAAGAATTCTAAACTGGGCTCATGGTTTGGGCAATGGAACGTATTTGGTGGACAGCCCCGGGGCAGGAGCTTTCCTTCCTCCCTCTGCCTGTAGAGAGCAGTCCCCTGGCACGCACACCTGGACAGTCACTATCTACTGGACAGCTGACAGCGACATTCTACCTGGCTTCTCAGGGCACCACCTGCTGCCCCTTTGGAAACAGTCACTGTCACCCTCTCCAGGAAGTTTGGGACTGGGGCATCCTTGGGAGGGCCCGGAGGTGGCTGTAACCATGGAACCAAGTGGCTGATGGGCAGCAGCATCTCAGACACTCAGCTGAAACCACGGGCGGGCAATGTTAATCACCCACCACACTCCGCATTGTAAGTGGGATATAATCCACCATCCCTTGGGACAAGTCCCTCTTATGTATTTTTTTCGTACTTTTATGACATTTAAAAATCCTTTGTAGTATAAAGGAGATGGGATACAATATTCCAGAAGACATGGAATTAAGCAGACTGACAGTAAAACAATGGCCTAAGTCAGGGACACGGTCAGTGCGATCTCAGATCAAGTGTGCCAGCGCTGGCGTCTGGCCTCTGCTGCCAGGGAGCTGCTGCCACCACCCAGATGTCACAGGTCAGGGGAGCTGGGGTTGGGCATAGCAGGGCACAGCACCCAGGGATTGGACCCTGAAGGCAGCTTACCAGCCAGGGAGTGGGCAAGGCCCTTGACTTTCCTGGGAAGAGCAGCAGAGTCCCGCCTGCACCAGCCGGGAGGATGACGGGAGAAAACACAGACCCCTGCCGAGCCCGCCCCGGCGCCCAGCAGGCGTGCGGAAGGGCAGTGCTCTCGCCCCGTGCTAAGGAACCGGGGCTCCATTAGGGTGACTCGGGAGAGAAAGCCAAGCCCCAAATCCAGGCAGCAGCCATGAGCCTCAGCCGAGCGTGAGGGAGAAGCAGAACAGAGTGACCTTGACCTCCACAGCCACGTGAGCCACACTGCTGGATTCTCAGCAGGCCCCCAGACACCGGCAGCCACGACCAGCTGCCTCATGAACCAGGTGCAGCTGACGCGGGGAGCCTGATGAGAGGGGTCGACGGAGGGGAGAGCAGGGCTCCAGCATCGGAGCTGATTTGGAATGCCTGCTCTGCCACTCACTGTGTGACCTTGGGCAAGTTGATTAACCTCTCTGAGCCATCGGCTTTCTAGGGATGACAACTACATTGATCGCACAGGGTTGTTGAGAAGATTCAGTGAAATGCTGCTGCTGAGGGCCCTGGCTCACACACACTAAGTCCACCTTATAATGAAAACCAGCCCAATCCATCCGACCCCTCCTTCCGTGATCCCTTCCCCTGGGCACCTAGTCCACATAGCACTTCAGGGACTGATAAGGCACAATGGGACAGGCAGCGGCTGGCACAGCAGTCCTGGACTCCCTGCACAGCCACCGACACTGAGCTGACTCTCCGGAAGATCCAGCTGGTGGGATATAATTTATTTTCAATATTCTGTGTTTTATTTCCCCTTCGCTACTGTGATAAACTCTCTACCTTTGGCACAGAGAATTCCGATCTGAGAACGCCTCCCCGGCTCTTGCGGAATCAGCTTTCCTGCTCTTGTCCTGCTGGGTTCACGGCTTCCTTGGCAGGGAACTGAGTTCCCAGCCGCTCCGGCTCCAGCTCAGACCTCGGACAAATGGCTATTGGTAGGCTCTGGTCAGTCCCCTGGCAAAGGTGCCCCACTGTCACGCTGACTGCACAGACTCGGGGAGCGGGGCATGGCACCGTATGTGGGGTTCCAGAGTAAAGGCAGGCCCTGCAGCACAGCACTGCCCCCCCCCCCCGCCTGGGTCTCCCCTGCCCTGCGGAGCCTCACGGAAGTGTGCAGAGCTGCTCTCATCCCTGCCCCTATCCCCACTTTTGTGCATTCACTTATGCACCCCGCAGTCACCCCCCAGGTTCTCCCTGGGCAGCTCATGTGTGCCAGGCTCTGTGAGGGTGCTGGGGTCACAGAGAGGAGGCCAACACTTCAGGGACAGTGTGTCAGGCAGAGGGCAGTGCTGGCAGAGCAGGAAGGGAATGGTCCCACATGGAGGAGGTGGGGAGGCTGGTGGGGGAAGGGGTGCTTGAGGCGGGCCCTGAGAGGTGGGTGGGGTTTTGTCGGGTGGCACAGAAAGGCAAGGACATTCCTGGGTACAGAGACGGCAGGAGCTGATTCAGCTCCGGGTTCCGCCAGCGCCCAGCACGGGGTCTGGCCTGGGGCAGGTGCCCATGAAGCACAGTGAAGTTGTGTGCTGGGGACTAGAGGAGAGGAAGGGGGAGCCCAGCAGAGCCCCACAGGGTGAGAAGGAGCTGGCCAGACATGGGGGATGGCAGGTACCGCCAGCCCAGAAGACACAGCTATGGGCAAGGGGGCTTGGGCGGGGGTGACTTCTGGGAGGACCCCGAGGCTGGGCAAGTTCTGTGCATCAGGCAGGTCTGCGACCTGGGGTGAGGTGGGGGGATCCTGGCGAGGGACCCACATTCTGCAGGGCTGAAGGGCCTGCCTATCTCAGCACTAGCTGATGTTTTCTGATGGCCTCTGTACCTCACGGACCAGTGGAAAAGGGCAGCGTGACCAGGGATGAGAGGGACCCCAGGTGCGGTGGAACCGGCGGGGGCAGGTTTGGGGAAGGCCACGGACAGACGAAGACCCTGTAGTGACGGAGGCTCGCGGAACAGGATGGGGGGACAGTGGATACTGGGAGCTGCCAGAAAGAGGGTGGTGTGGCTGAGCTCCCCACGGAGCATGGGCGGGGACAGGCCAAAGCCAGAGGAGCTCCGCCTACGGGAAGGAGGACCAAACCCAGCTCCCCTGGTGCAAAGCCCAGCTTAGACCCCGCCTGCTGGACGGGCCACGTCAGCCATCTGCCAGGCTCCAGCCGGCCAGCCCAATTTCCAGTCCTCATGTACCTCCCAGGCCTTCCTGGGGCCAAAGGAATGATTTAAAAGGCAAGAATTCTCTACTGGAGTTCCCTGATGGTGTAGCAGCTTAAGGCTTCGGCGCTGGTGCTGTCAGCGCTGTGGCCTGGGTTCGATTCCCAGCCAGGTAACTACCCACATACCAGAAAGCAAAAAAAAAAAAAAAAAAAAGAATTCTCTACTGCACCTAGGCAGAGACAGCAGTGGGGACTGCATGGACCAGGTGCGGAGAACTCTGGGCTTTAACAGGAAGTCAGCTGCCGCTCCATCCCAGAACAGGCTAGAACCTGGGCGGCGTTTGGCGTCTCAGGTTCCGAACCCTCACCTGGCATCCGAGACACAGCCTGGAGAAGGCTGTCCCCGCCACCCTCGGAAAATGAGCTCTCTGCCTAGTCCTTGAAGCCGGGGAAGAGCAAGGGTGTTAATTAAACTTTGCATTGATTCTGCAGTCACCTCCAGCAAGGCAGCCTGATGAGGTGACGGGCACTTTCTAAGCATGCTGGCGGGGAGTCACCCCGAGGACCAAACGGGCTGGAGTTTCAAACAAATGAAAAGGGGACTCAGACGCCCCGTAGTGTGATCACACAGCGCAGATGTGGGCCTTTCAAAACTACCAGATGGATGCCATCCGTCCGGATGAAGATAAACCACCCACTGTGGCCTCCCTGAAGCCAGGGACTGTGTCCCTGTCACACCTATTTTCACAGGCAAGGCACAGAGTAGGTATTGGTGATCACTGAGCAAGTGACCAAGGTTCTCGGCTCTTTCTCTACTCCTGGGCCCTGAACTGCAGCTGACCTGTCACTTGCCATTCCCAGAAGCTATCACAGGCAGCTGGGTCACTCCCTATAACCTGCGACCCTGACCCCGACATCCTGCCATGCACTGACCTGTCATTGCTCTTCTGTCGCCTCTCTATCTGGTGCCCTGGCTGACCTCTGACCTCGATTCTCAGCCACGCAAACTCTCTTGGTTTTAAGATCTGCATAGCTCTGCGTATGAACCTCTCTTTGTCATCAGACAAGAGGACAAGGGCTGGGACAACCTTGCCTGTCTGGCTTCTGCACGCATTTATCAATTTGATCTGTAGGCCCTGCTTTTGATAACAGCCCCCTGATTTCTTCCCCAGGAACTACCCGTCCTTCACTTCTCAGGTATGTTTCATGGAGGGCCCTGCCCATGGCACACAGAAGACCCCTGACCACACTGACTGGCTCTGAGGTAGGTATATGATCAAAGCTGGTTCAATGAGCGAATCCCATGCCTTGTGTGGAAGTCACTGACCAGTGACATTCACTTTCCCTCTGGTCTTACGCCCAGCTGGAACGAAGTGGTCTGCTGCAGTCACCGGCCACCAGGAAGGGAAAGCATGCCCGAGAAGGGCACCGGCGGTGGAGACGAAGCCAGGAAATGCAGCAGAAACTGGGTCTGCCTGGCTGATCGGCTGCCTGGATCAAGCCCCACCTGAAGTGAGTATGCACTAACAACTTCTCCTTTGGGTTTTATGTCTCTCGAAACCCCAAGTACCCTAACTGACCTAGATTCCCGGTAAAAGCCCTGCTCCTGGTCTTTGGAGCTGGGCTGGCTCCCGATACCACCAACTCCCACATGTACCTTTTCCATCCTGCAGTCCACTCCCTCACGCACAGCAGGAAAGCACCCAGCATGCTTTTGGTGTCGAACGGTGGGCTAGCCACAGAGTCTACAGCAGGTGCAAGGGGCCAGCTTTCTTGTCTCGGTGCCAGCCGAGGCCCAGAAACATGAAAGAAGGCCCAAGATCTGGAAGGCCACCAGGAATAAGGCCTTCCCTGGGGTCCAATACCTTGGGACCCTGGGCCACCTTCCCAGGCCACATCACTGCAAACCCAGGAAGAAATAGCCATGCTCCTGGCACAGAGCTGGGGAACGAGCCCGAGCTCTGGTGGTGAACACCACGGCTTTGAGTCGGACTGTTGTTTCTGCACTGTGAACCCTACCTGAGCCTCCATACTCTCGAAGCCTGTTTCCTCCTCTGCCACAGGAGGCAACACCTGAGACCCAGGAGAGGGGCTGAAGGGGTCCCAGGGGCTAACCTGTGGGGAGCGCCTCGCGCGGTGTCTGGATCGGGAACCATTCTCTAGGTTTTGGTGTGGTGCCTGGCACATGGCGAGTAGTTCCTCCTTCTGCTCCCACCCCCCCACCCCCCACCCCAGGCCCCCGCCCGCCCTTAGGCTGTCCCTCCACCACCTGACGCCACCTGGCCACCTGACGCCTAAAAGGTGCTCAAAGTGTTGTGAAGTGCTCAAGACCTGGGGCGGGGGTTGGTCTCACTCCCGGCCCTCCTGCAGCCGTAACTCGGGCTGAATGGATGTCGGGTGGTGTAGCTTGGACAGCAAACTGCTACTGTGAGCCTGCACCTTCACTTGACTGCTGACGTTCCTCAGCCCTTCCATGGCACATCAGGAGATCTATGTACCCTCAGTGCTGAGCTCCCTGTGAGGCAAGGGGTACAGCAGTTCCCCGTCATCCATAGCAGATAGGTTCCAAGACCTAGGCTGGATGCCTGAAACCACAGGCAGTACCCAACCCCGTATACACCATGTTTTTCCTCTACAAACATAACCTCTGATAGAGTTTAATTTGTAAATTAGGTTCAGTAAGAGATGAACAACAGTGACTAATGATAAAATTGAACAGTTATAACAACGTACTGTAATAACAGTTACATGAGTGACTACGGGGCCATTATGAAGTAAAACAAGGGTGCCTTGAACCTAAGCACTGGGACGCAGGACAGGCGATCTGATATGACCCAGGAGGGCACTAAGTGACCAACGGGGGTGGGGAGTGCACGCAATGCGGACACGCTGGACAGAGGGGTGATGCGCGTCCCGGGCAGGATGGTGGAGGTTTCGTCACACTACTAAGAACAGCGCACAATTTAAACCTTATTGATTGTTTTTTTTCTGGAATTTTCCACTTAATATTTTTGGACGGCAAGTGGCTGCAGTAACTGAAACTGCAGAAGGTGAAACTGCAGATAAGGCGGGGGGGACTACTGTGCTGTCAGCGAAGGCGACACCGCGTGCTTAACCGGAAGTCTTCCCGAATTTCCAACTCAGTCCTTACTGATCTGCAGATTCTGATTTCTCCTTTCTGATGGCAAGTTCTTCCTCCTCAAATTGATACTTTTCTTTTTTTTTTTTTTTTCTTTTTTAGCTTTTTGGTATGTGGGTAGCTCCCTGACTGGGAATCGAACCCAGGCCGCAGCGCTGACAGCGCCAGCGCCGAAGCCTTAAGACACTACACCATCAGGGAACTCCCCTCTTACTCCTAAAATTGAACGTGCCTGCTCAGAGGAGCAAACCCACCAGAAAGCTGTCGCTGGGCTGGCCTATGCGACGGAAACCTGAGGTGGCGTGCAAAGACAGGCCCGGCCAGCCCGAGCGATCGAACCCACGACCAGTCAGACACCGTGCTGCTTTTGAGTCAGAACAACGCCGGACAGCCACTGGCCAGGACTGAAGGCCGAGCCGCCCATGGGTCACCCTGCCGCTCCCACCCTGAGCGGGAAACCACCACACAATACGAGTGTGACAGAAGGAGCAGTACGGGGGCGATGGAGAAGGCGGACTACGGCCTGCAGACCGGAGCTGGGAGAGCGGCTCGCACAGCGCCCCCTGCGGACCGTGAACGCAGGCTCAGGAGTTAGGCCGAGAAAATGACTTCAGACTGCAGCCCCACGCCCTCCGGCCCACCAACCCGGGGGCCCCCAGCCCCGCCCGCTCACTGTCAGTCACCCTCGGGCACCCCCATCTGCTCTTTCCAGGGCTGCCTCCTGGCCACGTGGTCAGCACTCCCGGCTCTGCTGGATGATGCTGGTGGGTTTGGGTGTTGACTGTCTCACCAAGAGCCCTGGGTACGCAGGTCAGTGTAACATGCAGAAGGGCTGCCACCGAGGGGGGTGGTATTCCGAGAGCCACGAGGCTGGCCAAGCACTGCCTGCTGGGAGGCTGTGCCAGTGGGTGACTGGCAGCCAGCTCCACTCCTCCCCACGGGAGAAAGAGGCTGATACTTACTGAGGACCAAGGTGCCAGTCCTGAGACGGCACCTCCGTAAGGACCTAGGGCGTGGGTGCTATTACCCCTGCTTGAAAGGCGCCGAGTTCGACGAGGCTAAGTAACTTACAGGGTCACCAGCTAGTTGGCGACAGAGCTGAAATTCCAGCAGAGCTGCCGATTCTAAAACCTGCCTTGGCCTCTCTACCCCACTGACCACCGGTCAGCATTTCCTCTTAAAGACGTGGGGGGAGGGGGCTGCATTTGCTTCGCTCTGTGAGTGGTCTGTGTGTGTGTCTGTAATTTTTTGGTCATGCCATCTGAAGGCGTTCACCCCTAAAACACTTCAGTGTGCACCTCCTAGGAGTAAAGATAAACCCCTAAAATTCCCGATGTTAACCATAATTCTATCCTATCACCTAACGTCCCAGTCCACCTCCAAATCTGTCGACTTTCCAAGACTGTCTTTAAAACTTAAAAAAAAAAAAAAAAAATCCAAATTAAGTTGATACTTTGCATTTGATTATGTAGCTTAGTCTCTTTCACAGCTAAAACCTTTGCTTTATTTGATACAATTCAAGGGACTCCAGGCTTGCCCTTCCCTTGTGCCCCTGTCTCCCCTCCTCCCCTCCCTTCCTGGGGCGTATCGGACTAGACCTTAGGAGCTCATAAAAACAAAACAAAATGAGGCAGCCTCTAAATTCCTATAATACCAAGATGTTTCCACTTGGAAACAGAACCCCTATTTGTGGGAAGTGATTTAGAAGTAGTTTTTGGCCACTAATGGAAGATTCATTCTTCTGTAAATGAACAGAATTATAAGCATAGCAACCGAAATAAAACCAAAAACCCTGCTGGACACACAAGCAAGTACATAAACAACCATCAATCAATTATTAATCAATGTAAAAAGCCACATCAGTAATAAAACCTCAAGATGTTTACTGACTTCCAGTCCCTGCGGTGAACTTTCCAGGGGCTCGTACTCTCAGGGGAGAAGACAAGCACCGAGAAGCAATTCCGAGGCTGTGTGAGACATCTTGCATGTGCCACGCTCTGGGGTTGTACAGAGACGGGAGCACCCCAGCCCTTGCAGGGGAGTCAGGAGGGCAGACAGGGAGGTCATAAGGGGCCTCATGGGCCACGCCAAGGGTGAAGATGGACTCTCTGGGGGAGGCTAGGAGGAGGGCAGTGGGTGACACGGACTGCGCAAGGCCATGTGGGGAACGCAGTGGGGGCAGGCCTGGAGGCCAGTCAGGAGGCTGAGAAATAGCCCAGGTGAGTGATAACACGGCCTGAACCAAAGCTGTGATGGGGGCGACAGGGCGGAAAGGGACCGAGCAGTGTCCAGGGGGTGGAAGGGACTGGCTCTGCATGTGGGGGAGTGACCAGGCTTCTGGATGGACCTCGCTGGGTGGAGGTGGAGGAGGAGGTGGAGGAGGAGGAGGAGCTTGGCGGGGTACGCACGTTCAGGCTGCAGGCTCGTGGTCGGAGGTGTCCAGGTGTTTGGGACAATGGCTAAATCGGAGGGAATCGCATGTGACTTCTGAGCACACTGGGGCAGAAGGGACTTCTCAGGGCACTCAGAGCCAAGGGTGCTGAGCAAGCAAGGGTCCTGCCGGCTTTTCCAGCCCAACCCAAAACATTAGGATGCTCTGCATTCCCAGGGGTGAAGGCAAGGTGCTCCGGCTGAGGGGTGCCCAGGCCCTGTGGGGAGGCTCCCTCCACAGGCACAGAAAGGAGGGGCTGCCCACTCCCCACCCCGGGAGAGGACAGCACGGGGAGGCCTAGCGTCTCTCGGCGCCCTCTTGCTCACTCCTGCCCAGAAGAGGAGTCCTCCCCTCAGAGAAAGAGCTCCTTGGAAGGAGGAGATGAGCTCGCCCCACGTTCCACGCACGTTGAGGGAGGTCGTGGAGAGGATGTGACTACCAGCTGACCCGAGGACTGGACCTGGGTCATCGGAGGCTCCTCACCCGTCTCCTGTCCTTGGAACGGACCCTATCCTCACCGTCCCCTGGGCGGCAGTTGTTTTCAAGGACGCAGCCTCAAGGGAGCAACGTACTGAGACCATCCGGAGGGTACACATGACCGAACTGCATTAAGGCCTCAATATAAACGTCTAAGATTCCGGCGGAGATCTGCTTGCCTTGCGGTACGTTCCCTCGCTTCCTAACCCTGCCACCCAGCCCTCCGGAGCGGCCTGCCTCTTCCTTCCATCTGTCCGTGCCCTCTGCGCACGGGGCCTGTTTGTGAACCGATGAGGCGCCCCTCGGCTCCCTCCTGCAGAGCGGCCCGTCCACAGACCCCGCTGAGCGCTGCCTGCACCCGCGCAGGCCTGCTGGGGGAGCGCCGTCCCCCTGCTCCTGCGGTGACGTGTCAGCAAGCCCGTGTGGTCTCAAGTCTGACGCAGTGTCCTCCATTCAGCCCCATCGGTAAAGAAGCTGGCTCGTTCGACTGTCTCCTGGGCCTCATTTCACAGTAAGAAGGTGGAACTTGGGAAGTGGAAAACGAGTTACTCAAAGCCTCTCTAAACCTAAACATTTTCCCAGGTAAAACAGGCATTCTCAAGTTATTTGAGATTTTTGAACTCTTCGAAGAAACCAGACATGATAAGGACTCTGAGGCTAACTAAAACTCCATCTGTTTTGCTCTTGCCTGAAACCACCAGCAAGGCTCATCACCAGCTCTGAGTGGCGGTACAGTCACACGCCTGCTTTAGAAAACCAATGAACTGGCAGTGAGTTCAGTGTGTTGACAAAATACCTTTAAAGTACACGGTCTACTCTGGCACTTGGGTCCCGGGGTGATGAAGTGGCCTCTGTGGGGCCCTCAGAACGCCCGGAGGTCACCTCTCGCTGTGCTGGTCACGCCGGGTCGGGAATGCCCATTTGCTGGTCTATCTCCCTCTTTCTGGCCCACAAGGACTTAGCTTTTCTTTTTTAGGTGGTAGGTCTTGGTACATGGATGGACAGATGCATAATTAACTGGAGGAATGTCACAGTCTTGAGGGGGAAGCTCCGTGAGGCAGAGAGGGGCAAGCGAGCACCTCCTCTCCCCTGGCAGCACCGTTCCTGCCTCAGCACCGAGCTCCCTTCTTGCCCCCCACCCTGTGTGCCCCTGAGCTGCTGTCTGAGGGCTCTGCAAAGGCCTCTGCCGGCGGGCTCCCCGCCACCCAGCAAACGTCTCCATGGAGCGCTCCCGGCTGGCTCTTCGCGGTGGAGGGACTGGAAAGCCAAGTGCTCTTAAAGAACGAATGCAGAGCGATGCAGACTCGGGGCAGGGTCTGGGCTTAGCGCACGCCGTGTGGCCGGTGCAAATGATTTTGCTGGGACGCAGCAGCTTTAGCAGAAATGCCGCACGGCAGAGCCTCCACTTGGTGAGGGAGCTGCAGTCAGACTGTCCTGGGTTTCCGTGCTGGTGACGTGGCCCCGGGCAGGTCCCTTCAGGTGCCCGAGCGCTCTGCAGCCACAAACCGCAGCTAACGGGCCCTTCCTCACAGGGTGACGGCAGAAAGGACACACGGTTTCCGGAAGGAGAATGTGTACTGTTGGGGCCACATGAGTGGCTCGGGTGACGCATGAATGGGCACGTAATTTTCCTTTTCTTAGACCATGCCTTAGGAAAAACCGGGCCCGTATGACAAACCCATGATTTTACGAACGCCACCGCTTAGGACAGGGATGAAGTGCGGATGGGTGTCAGGTCTGAGTCTGTTTAAAGAAACACGGCAAGGGCGGCGGCATTTCTGCCACGGAGCTCAAGACTGCCGAGAAGACGTCAGGCCACGAACCTCACGCCTGCCAGTAGCAGGTGCTCTCGAAACGCTCCCCATTGCAGTCAGGACCCCATCCAACGCAGGCGCCCGGGGAAGGGCTAAAGGACAACCCTGCACGAGCACGGGGGGGGGGGGGGGGGGGGGGGGGGGGGGGGGGGGGGGGGGGGGGGGGGGGCCGCGAAGCTGGAAAGAGTTAAAACAAAGGGTCTGCAGTCTCCCTGGCCCATCCCCCCAGCAGCTAATCTGTCACCTAATGAAGAAGCGGCTGGCACAAGTGAGCTAGCTGGCAGTTCACTTACAGCAAACTGATTAAGAATGTTCAACCAACAGCAGACTGTAGACCTTTCCAGAGAAAATAAATAGAGTGTAGACTGTATGCAAATGTGTTTGTCACTTTGACAGCACGTCTCAATTAAGGCATCTCGCGGCTGTGGGTTGGCTCTGCGGCTGCAGCTGTAAGGGGGAAGCCCGCTGCATGGCTGATACTCGGGGCTTGACCTTAATCCGCATGCATGCATTAAAAAAAAATCCTGCCTTCCTGTACACTTGCATAATGCTGGCTGGCAGCCACGTGAGGGAAGTGACAAACGGGGAAAAAAAAGCCACTTTCATCCTTTCCAGTTTACAGACCTGTGAAGGCACAGACAGCTCTTATTTCAACAGAGTTTGGGGGGGCTTTTTTAATTGTTTATCTCCCACCCGCGTGCACACACTCTCTCTTACTCTGCATTTAGCTGGGAGTGACATTAAAGCATCCCTACTTCTTGCTGAAATGGAAAGAAGGTCTTTCTCCATTTCAAATAGGGCCTCTTTTTTGTGTTTTGAAAAATGGAATGTTTAACACCATGAAATCCCTCTCCCCCGCCCCCTCTCTCTCTGTAATGGGCTCCAAACTCCAGCGAGGGGCTCTTTTCATGGGAAGGTTGGTGTGTGCAAGAACGGGGACAAAGGCAGGCAGGAAGCTGGCTCTGGAATGCCGGGTTGGTGACAGCCGACAACCGGGGCTGGGCTTTCAGCAAACCCACCCAGGAAACTGGGGCGCAGTCTCCCTAGCAGGGCCTTGGCCCCCAGGAGGCAGCTCTTCAGGGGTGCAAACACCAGGGCAGTGTACAGAAACCATTAACTGCCCCATGGATGCGTCTTTCTCATGCCACATGTCCATTTTTATAACATCCTTTTTACGTGTAAAATCCAAAAAGGGGGCTGAACCGCCCCAAGTTTCAGATGTATGAATGTATTATCTGAAAATATTGATTACAGAGGAAGATTCTTGCACTTTAACCAACTCAGTCCTGACAATAACAACCCACACCAACGATTTCATTCGTTCCCCTCATTTCTAAATAGCTTGATGCCCGGTACGTAGTAGGCCCCTGATAAATGTCTGTTTAAAACAGGAACATTTTAAATGTATGCTTCTAGCTCCTTGATGTGATAAAATAGCAATCACATTTAAGATAAAATCACAGGCTATTTTAATCATGCTTCAGTTAATAAGTGGCTAAAGAATCAGGTGAATTCAGAATAAATAACCTTGCAAATTCTGTCACAGGCACATCTTGCTAATGGAGCCATTTCTCCTAAACCAGAAAATTATGACTTTTGCTAACCAAGAGAGTCAATTCAAGAGAAGTAGGAGAGGGTATATATTCTTTTTCAACCCAAAATATAACCACCAGTAGGAAATGAATTTAAAAATTTCAGTGTCTATACTGAGTACAGTGTTTTACTTAAGAGGGAAAAAAAACCCAAATAGACCATTTTCCAATGGTCAGGTCGTCGAAAATAGTTGATTAAGGAATCGTATCTCTCTAGAACCACAGCGCAGATGTTTACTCTGAGGAAGCACGACTCCTCCTATTGATTTTCAGGCAGTACATTAATAAAGAACTCCTAATTGATTTTTTTTTAAGACTTCACTTGTTGCCTTTTATTTGAAGGTGCAAAGTAGGGCCTGGGATGCTAAAGTGTTCTAATGAGATGCTTAGCTAACGGAGGCACCTGAAACGGGGGTGCCATGGAGTGGGGAGGCAGCAGCTGCATTTAATGGCTTTCATTCAAGAGCTCAGCTAGTTTATGACCAGAGCCATGCTGTCTCCTCAAAAGTTTTGAAAATTCACCTTCAAAATTATGTTTGCACCAAATAAAATTCAAAGATGTGCCAGCTCCACGGAACTGTTCCATCAAAGAGAGCTGAAATGAAAAGCCACCTGCTGCCCGTGCGACAGCCTCCGCTACAAAGACAAAACAAAATCAACCCAGACCAGGCAAAGGCCAGGGCACGTACCTGTCCGAAGTGGACTGTGATCGGCCTTCGGTCTTCTCGGAGCCTGGGGTCCTTGGCCTCCCCCAGTGGGGATGGTGCAGTCTTTGGCAGCTGCTCTTCCCCGGTGGGGCCACAGCCGTTCTCAGCAATGTCCTGCAGGGAGAAGCCAGCGGGGGAGGTGGGGGGCAGGTTAGTGTCAGGGTCTTGGCACCTGCGGTGAGCCCCGGTGCTCCCCTGCCCAACCCTGACGCTGAGGCCTCGGAACTCCCTCTGGGACCCTGAGAACCTATCCTCTTGCTAGAGATGAAGGAAACGGAAGGCTAACTTGGCTCTTTGACTTTTAAGGACGAGAGAAATCAAAATCATACACATTAATTACCAAAACAACGTAATAACTCATGATACTGCAGGGGAAAAAACCCTTCCATCTAACTACCTTCCACGGCTGCTTTCATTTTTACATACTCACTTTGTCCACATGCAGACATTTAAAAATTACTTGCAATCACAGCTCGTGCATAATTTTACACTCTACTTTTTCCTACTATATTATACAAGTATCTCCACGGTGCTGCACAGTCATTATCATGATAATTTTAATGGATGCATAATATTTCATCAAGCGAATATGCAATAATTGAATAAATCATTTCACTACTATCAAGCATTTAGGTGATTACTTTCCCCCACCCCCCCTAAACACCACAGTGATAAACACTGCAGTTTTTCTTCCTTTTGGATTATTTCTTTTATGGATATCCCTAGGAATGAAATTACTAGGTCATAAGACATAAACATTTTTAAGGCTTTTTATTAATTCTATCACTTGCTTTCCAATTTACACCACCACCAGCAATGGATATTATCAGTTTCATAGTACTCATTAACCATACCATTTTAAGAATGTATTGCTAATTTAGGAGGTGAAAAATTAGACCTCATTGCTTTTAATTTGCATTACTTTGATGATGTGAGAGTGGGCATTTCTTTCACATTTGTTTACTGATGGTGTTACTGTTTGCCTTTCTAGCAGAGAATGAAGCTAAAGTCTGCAGAAGGATTCTATAGGGAATCAAAGTCATATTTTAAAATTCAGAAATTTACATCTAATTTGTGCTTCTGATGTAGTCAAATTATACGACAAGGAAAACCCTCAACGTGCAAAAGGCAGGTCATGGTTCCTTTGGCTAACACTGGCAGCTGACTACACACATGGTTCTTTGGGGTGTGGGTGGTGCCCACTTACGCAATGAGGACAACATCCCTTATTCAAATCATGAAAATTGTTTGTATCTTCCTTGGAACAAGGCAGAGAATAAAGGTATAAATAAAATACTCAAGTAAAAATAACCCAGAAACAATAAACGCAATTTCCAATTATCTTAATTGCAAAAATAAATACACATTTTGGTCAACAAAACACATATCCATAGCACTCATTAAATTCTGCATATAAAGACTGGACCATTGGTTGTTGCTCTTAATTTCTCAGCCAAGGAGAATGGTGGCCCATGGAGGAAAGGGGTCCCTTACTGAATAATAACGCATTAAGGATGAACATATGAAACCTCTGTGAGCCTCAGTCTCCTCATCTGTAAAACGGGGGTATGGTAGCTATGAGGAGTAAAGGAAATAAAGCAACAAAAAGGTGTCTAGAACATCATTTATAATACACTACCTATGGTATCAATAATAATACTTGAGGACCCACTAATAAAACTATAGGAATTTCTTTCTATATATGAGGGCTGTCTGGAAAAAGCCCCAGCCATAAATGCCTCTGTTTTTCATATCATGCGGCTGGAGACTTTCCGGACAGCCCTTGCGTAGTGTGCGTGTAAAGCCACCCCTCCCCGCCAGAGCTGTGGCCTCTGTACTGCTTGGTAACAACACGGGGGTGAGGACCTCTCGGTTGTGCAGGCAGGGCTTGCATTGAGTGGCCCGCAAGTCTTGGCCTGGCTGAGGCTCAGTGATGAGAGAGGTTGCCGACAGACAATCAGAGATGGCCCTTTTGGAAAGGGGCTGCCCTAAGGTGCTCAGGTCAAGTGGAACAAAGAGTGGGGGAGGGCGCCTTCTGTGCCAGAAAGTAACAGAGGGCAAAAGGGGCATTTTGGATCCAGTGGGGTCGCCGAGAGGACAGACACAGAGGCTGAGTAAAGTCTAACAGTAAAAAGATATACTTCCGTTTAGAAAAAATGTTGCACATGTGTGTGAGTGATTGGCTGAAAAAAGAGAGTGGAGTGTGTAGTAGTTTTGGGAAAAGTGTCTTAGTTTAAGCTTATGAGTAAAACCATCTTCTAGTTTTGTTTTTATCACTGATCTTTCCAATTCACTCAACCTCCTTGCCACCTACTTCTTTATTTTTACACTGGGGACACCGCCACCTACTTGGGAAGCTTCAGAGCCACCGGGACGATGGGTTAAATGGGATGAGATGTGAGCAAGCTCTGAAAAATGTTACAGAGCTGTGCAAACTGAGCTTTAGATCCCAGTCCCTGCAAAATTGGAAGTGCTCCATCTAAAAAGAGCTGCCCTGTGGCAAGTGCCTCCTACTGGCGGGCGCTTTTCCAGGCCCCTGACCTTCACTATCAACACTTACTTTGCACAACAGCCATGAAATAAACAGGAGTATCACTCTCTTACAGGTAAGGAAACGGGGCTCACAGAGGGCAACTTCCCCAAGGCCACGCAGCTAGAAAGTGGAGGAATCCACAGATACACGTGACTCCTGGCGTCCAAACCTCACCAACCTTGACGATGGACAAGTGAAGGTATTGTGAGTTGAGGAGGTGCCCAACAAATCATCAGCCGTGATCACCTCGTGCACCTCTTTCCTTACACGGTCCTATGCTGCCACGCCTTACTACCGGTATCTGGGCACTTACTTATCTTCTTATCCCTAGAGACTGTGAATGCCTTGGGGTGTGGGAACTCCCAGAGCCCTGAATACAGTACATGCTCTCAGATAATCTTTGGAAAGTTGAAAATCTTTGTAAAGTTGAGCTGCCCATTTGGAAGGCCAGCGTGTGTAATATACTAACATGCTCGCGTGTCAAAAAGCAGTGCAGCGCGTTAATTTTATTTAGCTAGAAGAGCGAAACAAAGGAGCAGAAGACTTCTTACAAAGTCCTGAGGCTTGCCCCACCAATGTCCTAACGTCTGCACTATTTCTTCCACCTGGGGAAGGACAACTGCCTCCTTCCTGGAGAGCAGTGTGGGAAGTGCCCCCGTTAAGAACAGGGCCAGCTCGCATCCTCTCCTGCAGGTACTAGGAGAGATTTGACACACAGTAGGGATCCAGGAACAGTAAGTTTTGGTAGCTATGATTAAATAAATTGTGGTCTAAGAGCTAACTAGGGGGTTCCCTGGTGGTGTAGTGGCTAGGCTTTGGCGTTCCCAATACCACAGCTTGGGTTTGATTCCCAGCCAGGGAACTACCCCCCAAAAAACAAAAAACAAAAAACAAAAAAAAAAAATAAGAGCTAACTAACTGAGAAGCTGCCGGGAAAGGGTGTGGGGAAAACAGGCCCTCTCATCGCCTTCTTGTGGGAATCCGAGCCAGAAATTTTTATCAAAACCCGAGACGAGGTGCATGCCCTTTGGCTCGTAAATTTTATTTCTAGAAATTTATCCTGAAGAAGTAATTAAGAATTCCGGCAAGGTTTTATCTATGAGGGCATCTGTGTAGAAAAAATCAGAACTTAAGTGTCTATGGGGTTAAATAATGTATATATGCCCATCAGATAACATTTTACATAGCTACTTAAAACAGTGACACGTGGAAGAAACAGTCAGTGGTCTGGGAAACGTTGAGGGCGTAGAAAGGGAAAATGCAGGTTACGAAATGAGATCATTTTCCTTTTGCTTGTCTGACCTGTCGCATTTTCTTCAGTAAACATTATGATTTTTGTTTGTAAACAGAAAAAGAAAACCTGACCATCAAAACCTCATTTTAAAAAAGCAAAACCCTGCCGCTGGCAGGAGGGGTAGTCTGTTCTGTCCTGAGGGGTCACCCGGAAGGAAGGCACCAGAGACCTGCAGGCCAGAGGCCACCACAGGGCGGCGCTTCTCGTCCCGGGAGCCCTGCGGTCCTATGAGTCCCCACCCCTCGGGAAAGCAAAGGGGTCAGGAAACAGTTCAACCCCACATCCCTCCCCTGAGCATTTGCTGGAATCGCAAACGGTGGCTGAGATCGAATCTCGGCCTGTTGGTGGAGAAGGCAGGCACGGCATGCAGTGCCTTTGGACAGAGAACCAGGAGGAGCCAGGAGGCAGGAACCCAGAGCAGGAAGGGGGCTCTCAGAGGCCTAGGGCAGGAGCCGGGTCGGGGAGGGACACAGAAGGAGCGAGGATGTGGCCTCACGAGGCAGAGTGGCAGTACAGCGTTCCCAGCCCAGGGGAGCTAGGAAGCACAGCCTGGCCAAGGAGGGCGAAGGTCTGATAGGTCTCAGAGGTTTTATGCAGGGGAGTGACTCGGTCAGAGCTGTGTTCTAGAAACAATGCCCTGGAGGCTGTGGGGATGACCAAATCCCATTTGGTCATGCATGCCAAGTGTGTTCTCGGGGTATGTGCACGTGGTGGGCTGGGCAGACTGGCTTCTCCAACGTGGGGTATGAGAAAACGGACAGAACGGAAACTTTAATTTGCTAAGTGGCTGCTAAACGTTGCTGTTTAAATCCATGACCTCTTCTAATCCTTAGAACAATCCAGTAAAAATCTTGATTTCTCCTAGTTTATAGATGAGAAAAATTAGGTTCAGAGAGATCAAGTAACTTACTTTAGGTCACACAGTTAATATCTCACGCAGCCAGCACTGCGTCCAGCTCGCCTGCCTCTGGAGCCCCAACACCAGGCCACCGTGTCGGGGGGCCCCGTGGGTGTGAGGCGGGGGCTTTACCATCTCTGACTGGGACTCCTGGTCTCCATTTTCAGAGCTGGGCAGTGCCCTTCTTTTCCAGTCTACTTCACACCACAACAAATTAAAACATGAAGACTGATATCATAACAGAATCCAAAGTCGGAATTGGTGCGACGGAGGCTGCGGCGTATTTTCATGGGTCTGGAGACAGGGAGCTGACAGTTGTGCGATAAGGTGTGAACGTGTCTGTTCCACAAGAGGCCACCTGGTCTCCCCGCCCCGCGCGTGCTTGCTCACGCCCTTCAATGCACTGGGAAACGTGCGGCTGGAAACCCAAGCCTGCGCTAACCCAACCGGGAATCTGACCCCTTTAACCACAGGAACTAAATCAACAAGCTCGACGAATCTTTCAAAGATCAAACATTTTGAAACTTTAAAAGGGGCTGTGAAGTGGGCTGATTGGATGAAATAATTTTGATACTGAAGGAAAAAGGTAAATTTTCAGGGGTTCCCCAATAGAAAAGAAAAAAGACATCCTTAATTGAAGATCTTAAGGCTCCTGCAGGTGAGGAAGGACACGTGCAGCCGTCGCTTTTAAAACAGGGCATTCTGATGCCAGCTGTGCGCGAGGCTGCGACAGGACGCGATGTGTGGCAGTCCCCAGCCCAGCCGGGAGGACAGGGCCGCGCGCTCCATTCTCCCTGTAGAAAGCGACGCCTGGGGAGCATCTTTGCCATTTCTCTTCTTCCTAATTTTGGGCAAGTCAGACTACAAAGGGGGTCAAGCTACAGAAGAACTTGACCACCTCGTTCTATTAATCCAGAGAAATGTGTTACCCATCCTCCCATTTTTGTTGTTGGGCTGAAGCAGAGCATGTATGGAATAAAGCCCCACGATAGTATTTACTACAATTATTTGCCAATGGTCACACACACGGATACCCTGAAAGCTCCCGTTTGAGATGCTTTGAAAATCTGCAGCACAAATGAACAAGGGACGGGGATGGGGCCCTGCTCAGTCATATTAGAGATGGACCCTCCACACACCACGGTGACCTCTCCACAGGTCGGCCCCACATTTTCTATTTGCAATTCAAACCCAAGGCGAGAGCACAGAGGGCAAGACTGGGTTCTTGATTATGTCTGCGGGGTCACCATTGCTATGCAGAGTTAGAGGCGGTCAGGTGGCAACCCAGTGCATTTGAAAATTGGACCTTTGTTGGGAACTGCCTCAATCTCATAGCAGAAACCAAACTTGAGATGTCTGTACTACACGCATCTGGGGGGCCACGTAGATAGGTTGCCATAAGGAAGGGGAGGGGAACAAAAAAGCCACGGAAATATTTTCTGCTGCGGTGAGAGGTCAGATGGAGCCAAATCCTAAATTAGCTCAAGAAAGGGAGCCGGAAAGCTCCGCGAGGACCAAGGCCCGAGCGCACCGAACAATGCTGGAGTTTCCATTACAAAGGGGCTCCTCCAAGAGCAGCGGCAGAGCGCCGCGTCTGGAGAGGTCTGCAAGACCGAAGGGGGGACGTGAAAATGGAAAAGGGTGCACTAATGGATCTGTCAACAGTCCCATGGTGACAAGCCACATTTCTATAAAATGCCTTCACCATTTGTGTCACCTGAAAAGCACTGACACTCTCTATAGCATATTACCTCCCGAAGCCGTTCTTGAAAAGAGTGGCGGGGGAAGAGGAAAAGGGGAGGAAAAAATCTGCTTGGATACTGTCGAGGATGGGAGGGAAAGGGAGATGGTGGGGAAGGAGAGTGACCTAGACGATTTAAGGGGGCCCTTGAACGACATCATCAAAAAACCTGAGCTTGAGTGGTCATTTGCGGAAATGTTACGTGTCTCCAAGAGGGGATTTTCTTTACGCTCACACCGCCGAGGGAGAGGTCGGACGGGGGAGGCCCGGGTGCCCTCCGCCTGAGGAGGGGCCCCTTTCTTTGCTCACTCCATGTAATATTCTAATCCCAGCCAGCACTTAGGATCTCGTCATCAAGGAGGGGAAATCTGGTGGGAGAACCCCGCTCCCTGCCACTCCACTTTATATAAGCAATGCAGCTCGGTTACATGCGACCGGGACAGGAGATAAAAAGGTGTCTTTAGGGACTTAAATGGCATCCACGCACAGAACTCCCGCTCTGGCAGGGTGTGGTGGACCACAGTTAAGGTCTGTCTGGGGGGTCTATACGATAGGACTTTTATTTCAGGACTTGAATCTCAGCTGTTAAAAACTTGCTCTCAGCTGAAACTAAGAATTTAAATGCTTAGTCAGAGCAAATTGTTTTGCAATTAAAAGAATCAATTCCTTTGGCCATTTCAAGTTAATGAGAGGTCCTTTCTGATTTCATAAAATTAAAATTGCTTTCAATTTTTTAAAAACTGCCAAGACCGACAATGGCCCTTATAAGAGTGGTACATGTGGGGGGTGTGGGATAACGAAGGAAGTGGTCCCAAACATCTTTTGGCAAATAAAACACTTGTTTCAGGAAGGCAGGAGGACATACTGCGGCGGTAAGAGCACAGAGGCGGGAAGTAGAAGGGTCTGGAATTTAAGCCCGGCTCAGCCAGCTCAAACAGTGTGACCCCTGGGCAAATGACTTCACCTCTGAACCGCAGTCTTTTTACACAGGAAATGGGAATAATACCGCCTCCCTCCCCCAGGGTGGATGTAAGGATTAAATGTGAAAGGACCATCCTTAGTAAGTACTTAACGAAGGGTGGCAACAATGACAATGACCACGACATTCATAATATTAAGAAAATGCCCTCTGTGCTACATTAACCACCCTGTTCAAGTCTACAGAATCAGGTAGGTGGGCTCTTAGCCAGGACAGGTAGCCTGTATGACTGTATGATTTCGTGCAAATTCACTGGTGGTCCAAGGAGATAATCGGAGCCTCTCCCTGCCCCTCAAGGGTCTCAAACAGGAACTGCTGGGTTCCTCTCAGCTAAAACTGTCACTATGAAGAGAGCCCGCAGCATCCTCCTCAAACCCATCCTTTGTGCCTTGTGTCTGCACGGTGGCCCTGTGTCTGCACGGTGGCCCTGTGCATGCCAGGCCCGGGGTAGTCATTTCCCAGGGTGCAGCCAGCCCCAGGGCAGAGGTCGGCTACAGGAGGGAGTGGTGCGAAGATGGGGAGGCCCAGCCAGTTTCTACCCCAGCGAATCGCGGGCCGGCGCCGTGGGCAAGGGACAGACCCACAATGGTAACTCTGAACTTGCTTGCCTTTGTGGGTTTAAGCCAGTCTTAATGTTATTTGAAGACAGTTTTTTTTTTTTTTTTGGGTCTGTGAATATTTATAACAGTGTGAAAACGCCCGGACAGCTGGTAATGCATTTTGAAGTGTGCTAACAACACTGTATCAAAGAGCCCTCTATTGATCACATCATACTTTCTGTGGCCACGCATTCCATGCACGGTGCTTATACATTTTGAATAAGAACTTCAAGTACCTTTTGCTTCAAGCGGTTTTTCACCTCTTTTATTCCCATTTTTGCATGATCTTTTGCCTGCATGAAAAATTAATTTAAGTTAAGATTCCCTTTCTGTTTCCAGCAGGGACTATGCTTGATTTCAGTCCGTCGCCAATCACCTTCTCTGATTACTAGAAAAAGGAAGGAAAAATGGGATCATCAAGTTGAAAACATAATGGCTATGAAAACAAACACAATGTTAACAGGTTAAAATAAATCTCTTAAAGAGGCTACAGAGATTTTATTTCCTGCATTTTTACGGCACAGATTTTTTTTCCTTCCTGAAGCCCTTCTTCTTCCACTCTCTATAATTATTTATCTCGGCAGCCTGGTGACAGCCACCAGTAAGGGCAGAGCAGCAGCTCCTCAGGCTGCAAGATTCAGAATATCTATCACATTTCACCAGGGTGGGGCTTCGAGACCAATTTCCCGCCCAAGCTCAGTGGCCTGGGCAGACACGTGCTGGGCTTCGGCAGTGCCATTTCTTAAATCTCATTTTGGCAGACACTTCGGCTTTTGTTTTCTGTCATTTTAGACCTGTGTGGTTCTCTGGCAGCCACCCACCCTGTTAAATTAACCACAATGTTAAGCGCAGAAAGGACTAACAAAATTAAAAATGGAACTAAAACAAAACCACCCCAGTTAAGTGGCTCAGAGTCAAATGAGCAAGCAGGAGAAATCATCAGGAAAATAATACTTGAGGCTTGGAAAGATGGAGCACCAGGAATCGACGTGTGTTCCTATTTTCCCTCTGCTGTGGGCCCGAGTTTCACAAACACTGCATTTCCTACGGGGCAGTGATGAGAGAGATGATGAATTCGGGACAACGGACAGGGGGTGCGTCTCACCAAGAACACTCTTCGGTAACCTGCAAAGGAGCTGCTTTATTTTGACACAATAACAGGGATGCACACTGGACACCTGACAGACCACGCCCTAGGGTCTCAGGGAGGCAGGCATGGAACAGCCAGAATTTCTGCCACCCAGCCTACATTTTAAAAGCTGAAACCAGTAGCCTCCCATTTCCCTATTGCAGCAACTGTAGGCAGAACCACTTTAAAATGAGAAATGTCACTGACCTGGTCACAAAATCAAGCAACCTCTAAGAGCCCCGAGAGTGTCAGGAGACAGCGCAGCAGCCCAAGCCATCTCTGCGTACTAGAGCGGGTGCACTTAAGTTTCGTCATGCTAAGGGACAGATTGCTTTGGATCCTGAGACCAAGACCAGTACTTACGAACTTATAGACAGTCTTCATGGCCGGGTTTGCTTTCGTTTTCACAGTGTTCAGAATCGCTCCACTTCCTTTCTATAATAAAAATGTCACTCAGCATTTTGGACTGAGGATATAGTAGACCAAAAAAAAGAAAGACCTTGTCTCCTTAATCAAGTTCAACAACACTTCAAGGGTGTGTAATTTAATTAGAGAAACAGGCTGAAGTGGTACCTGGTCCCGGGCAATCAGCTATGGCCGGGGCGGAACCACCATGGGTGGGTACTCGGGGCGGGGAGTGGGGGGTGGTTTGGGATGAGGATAACTGGCCGAGGTGGAACTCGAGGCTCAGTATTTTGCTTGGCGCCTGTCCACTGGCTGCAAGGAAAGCTCATCACAGGCTCTCTGAGGCCAGAGTTTCCCCACAGTAATCCACAGCTTCTCAAGCTACTTGAGTTACCGTGGACAGCACGAAGGTGAGTTTCGTAACAATGGACTCTACAGTTAATGCCAAGCCGGGCTGAAAGCTGGGGGCCTGATTAGCCAGGACTCTCTGGCTGTTCTGGGAAGATGCTACCCTCAGCCGGGCACCTTCCTTTCTCCCCCTAATTTTCTGGGTTGTGTTTTTAACCACTCTGGTAGGCTGCCTTCCTTATTCTGTATCTTGAGAAAAGGAAAGAATGAAAAGCTATAAATGTTAATCATGGCTTTAGAAGAAATTCAACATACGAACTTCTGGGCTCAGGATGGGGGGAGAGGAAGGAGGGAGGGGAGGCTCTCCCCGAACACAAAGGGGGCAATGAGGGGATATGAAGCGCATAGGCCCAGACACTCCATGAGGACTCAGGGCGGGGGTGCTCCATGTTAGGCTCTGAGGGTTCTGGGCCACAGGAGGGCTGGTCTCAGCCTTCTAAGACCTCCAGCCCTACGGGTGCATCAGGCAAGGGGAGCTGTACCGGCTGCATGCACAGGAGAGTGCGGGCAGCTTGTGTTCTGCAAGATCAGAGGGGCTGTACAGGAGGGAACATTTGGCCTGGTCCATGAAGGATGAGCAGGAGTTCATGTGGGAAAGAGGAAGGATAGGGACATCCTTAGGGGGAGGACACAGCACATAAAAAAGTGCCGAGGCTGAAAGGCCAGATGGGGTCAGCTCATGAAGGGCCAGGGGGAGGAGTCTACACTCCAGAGGGTTTTTAATTAAATGCATCACATCCGCAGATCTGCAGTGGTTTGGAAAGATAATACCTGCTGGTGTGAACAGAGAGACTGGACCCCATGGGTATATAAAAGAATGAGATACAGTGCTACAGTTATTGGGATTCAATTTTAGCACAATTTTTGGTAACTGCCCGTATTCGAAGTTTTAAGCTTTAATTAAAAACATTACAATTTGACCTAGAAAGCATTCTATGTTGTAGGACAATATGAAATTTTCACCTCCTCATTTATTCCACACTGCTTTCCAAAATTACTCAGGATTCTATCGCAACGGTCCTTTGGAGTAGTAAAACTCTCTTTATCAATCAATCAACAAGTCCTGATTGCTTGTCTGTGATCTGCCAAGCGCCATGTTGGGTCATACAGGGAGAACAAAGGAAGTCTTTCATCCAGGAACTGCTTACTCTCGGCCAGCTCAGCCACTTCCAAGGGACCCGCCTTGGCAGCAGCGCTTGGCCCACAAGCAGGAGAGAACACTTATCAACATTTTGTTGGAGGGGCCTGTTTACGTGCCTGCCTCCTGAACAAGGGGGAGCTCCCCGAGGGCAAGGCCTGTGGCTGCTCCCCACGGTATCCCCAGGCCTTCAGGACACACTCACTGATAAACCATGCACAGAAAGGCAAGGAAGTGGATTCTTCAGGGGCTTCTGAAGCCCTAAGCACCTGACTTCCAATACAACAAGAAACCGCTGACAACTCCCCCGAGGGGACGAGACGCTCCCCCAGTGATGTGTCCGCCACCTTCCCGGGAGGCCTGGCTGTGAGAGACACTGCAGAGCAAGAGGCACACGGTTTTGGTTCTTCCACGGAAATTTCCCAACGGCACTGGCCCTAGAAGGGGACACCCAGGAATGTTCTGGGATGACAACATCCACTCCGCATGCCTCGGCCGGCTTCCCCTGGCTCTCCTCACCCTCTCGAGGGTGGGTTCTTGGACATTCTCATCCTGCTAGTCTCCACCTGGCTCTACAAATAAAAGCATCTTCAGCTGAGAGAATGGAGTGCCCCAGGCTGAATGACAGACAGCCTTGTGGGTGGCAGGGGAAGGGGGGGCAGGGGGGGCCCAGGTGGCCCTGACGGGGTGCACACTTACCCGGACTGTGGAGAGCCACTGATGGTACAGTTTATCGCTGGCTGGGGAAAGAGGAGTCAAGGAGGCTGTTAAATCAGGTGCGTGCCCTCAGTAGCCCCTCCAATTGCTGTCAGCATGCAGGACTTGGAGAAGCACAAGCAGGCCTCAAGCCCCACCCCTCCAACCCCCAAGGAGGCAGCAGCTAGGTGCTATCACAGGTTTTCTTTCTCAAACAGAGATCTGATCCTACGGGTGCCCTGAGTACAAACCCAAAGCCTCCTCAGTGCCTACTGGATAGAAAGCAGACCCCTTAGCATCGCTGACCCCCACCGGCTTCTGCAGTCTCGTCTGGGCACTGCCCACCCTCCGCCTCTCCATCCTGGGCTACCTTGTGCTCCACCCTCGAGGAACCACCTCAGCCTCACGCCCCTCCACCCGCTGTAAACGCGGCTCTGCTCCCCTGGCCACCTTTCCCTACTCTCCTTGCTGAGCGCACTCAATGGCCAGTTCACATGTCATTTCCTCTTTGTTAAAACGCTATGCGATTGTTACTGTTCTGCGACTTCTTCTCCAGCCCATCAGCTATCATTCGTGTTGGTGTATTTTATGTGTGGCTCAAGACAATTCTTCCTCCAGGGAGGCCCAGGGAAGCCGAAAGGTTGGATGCCCCTGCCCTTCTCCTTCCTCTGAAGAGCCCTCTAAAACAGGTGGCTCTCGTTCAGACGCCTGTACGCATTCTCTGAAATCTGGTGAGCAACCCCAGGGCAGGAAGCAAGGGGTCCCAGGTCCCGGTGGACGCACACTGCTGGACACACACGGGGGACTCCATACTCCTCAGCAGTGACAGGGAAGGAGAAAGGCGATGCTGGGGAACTTGTCCATTTTATCTGGCGGGATTAGAAGGTCTTAGCAGCTTTTCTAGATGCTCCGAATGACTTAGTTTAACAACAGGTAAAGTCCAGCTTCCCCTCAGAACGAACATTCGACTATTAGAAGGCTGCTCAAACCTGCCTCCTTTGCGAAGCTCTTTCGTTAGACGTGAGACTGCTTAGAGCCCTGTTCTAACTGCACACACCTGTCCTCGTGGACGCTGACTTAATCGCAGTGGGAGTTCTGGGAGGCAGGCAGTTAGCACAGGGCACACACAGGAATACTTCAGCTGAAAGAGGTCAACGACTCGACCAGCTCCCCCTGCTTAAGGAGCTGGCGCCCTGATTTGAACCCGGGTCTCCTACTCTGACACCTTGTATGCCTTCCACTGCACCATGCCGGCCACTACGTTTAACTAGATTTTGCCCCTCTTCCCCCTGGAAGCAAATGACCCCAGGACAGAGGATTTCAGGTGGGCCAATGAGCATTGCCAATGAAGAGGAATTCCTGAAACACCTCATGGCCAAGGCTGATATCAGTTCCTTCCTAACTCCCACTGGGGGAAAGGAGGAGCCACTGCCACGCCTTGCAAAGAACCTGCAGCACAGCCAGCACGCAGCACAGCCCGCAGCACAGCCCGCAGCACGGGAGGGAAGGTGGGAGGCTCTCACCAGCATACTCGCCCATGTTGATCTCCTCTTCAAAAACATCACTGAACCCTTCGCCAGAATTGAGAAGGTCTAGTCTACCATCAATAAACTGCAGAAAGAAAGAACAAAAACATAACAGCGTGCACAAAGAAACAGGAAAAACACCTTTCAGCCGGGCACTTCCCGAGACAGGAAAGAGCCTTTGCAACTGTGACTTCCAAAACAGCGAGTTTCTGCGATGACGTGTAAAACAGCATGGCACGTTGGCAAGGGTCTGCCTGGTTGCCGACCACCCTCCTCACCCAATCCCCACCCCCCCGGACCCCGAGCCTCCGCAGGCTCAGGCCTGGGTCCCATCCCTGCCTGCAGCCCCAGTGCTCAGTGAGGACAGCTGCACAGAGGCCCACCGGGAACCCCCCCGCAGGCCAAGGGAGCGGGCCGGGCACCTGCTTGAAGAGCTGCAGCTGCGTGGCATTCTGCAGGAACTGCCGCATCGCTCCAGAGCGATAGTGGGACACGAAGGCTTCCTCACAGAAGGTGATGGGCTCCTCCTGGGGAACGCAGACGGGGAGACGACGGTTAGAGGGATGGAGGAGCACACTCGGCCCTTATGCTCAGTTGGGCGGCGCCTCTACACTCGCAGATGAGATTGCTTAGATCTTCACCTACCTGGTGAAGTGGCTATCATCACCCATGGCATTCTACTCTATGGGTGAGGAGGCAGGGTCAGAGAGGGGGTCATTACCCAGCATCTCAGTGCTGGGAGGAGGCAGAGTTGCAATCAAAGGCTGATTTCCAAACCTTCCATATCCCAGCAGTAAGTCAGTGGGATGGGCCCTCCACGGTGAAGATTCCCAGACACCTCACTTGTAGGAATGGAACCCTTTCCTCAGGTGGGATCTTATGCAGGAGCACTGCTCCCAGGTGGGAGCTGGGGGTGCTGGCCGGACTCTCCCTGCCTGGTGGTCTTCTCTCCCCGACCCCCACCCCCAGGACCTCGGCAGTCCCTAAGGCTCCGTCTGTGGAGCGCAGCTTGAAAACCATTTACTATTGGTGATCTTACCAATAGTAAAGTGTAATTTAAAATAATTATAGGAAAAAGCAGGGATGATCAAAAACAAAATTTACCATCCAGTCCATTTGGTGCTTATGCTGTCTGATAAGGAAGTTTGCTTTTACTACACTACATTTTATGAGTCAAGAAAATGACACCCTAAAGTTAAAAAACATCCCGTCTTGTAGTCGACATCTCAATCCTTCTTTGAAGGTGTCTGGAGTGCTCATCTACAGACAAGTCTTTAATTTTGGTGCTGTATTCTCAATTCCGAAAGATCAGACTTGTACACCTTAAACTAAATTAAAGGTACCCTGCCCTTCACGGAGAGTTGGTGGCAAACGCAGAGATGTTTGAAGCTCCACTTTTATCCTGTTTTAATGAGTTACGTGTTAAATGTACTGTCTAGCTGCTGTAAATTCCGCGAGTTCCACCTGCTTAAATCAGCCAACATTAGCTCAGCAATTGGGCAGACTTAGTGCACACGGGCTGCAAAACTGACCCAAAAAAGTTAGGGCGAGGGAAATACTTGTTGTTATACAGTTACACCGCACTAACTTTGCAAAGGATCTGAGGCAGCTGATAGGAGCACATAAGACAAAGGAGAAAATAAATCAGAGCTGGAAAAGACATAAATATATAAAACATAATTATTTGGGAAACGAGTATCTGGAGATGCAGGCCCTGTAGGATTTCCAAAATTAAGTTACAAAATTAGCCCTGAGCTTCCCGGCTGCTGGAGCAAGAAGGGGAACAATGCAAACTTTCCAATGTCCGCGAGGGAAAAGGAAAAGCACAGCGATTCCTCAGGAGCAGGGGCTTTCATGCCATCTATCACTTTGCATGGACTTGCGCCTTCCTTGCTGACCGGCAGCACCATCAGCTGGTGACGCCCAACAGCAGCCCAGCTGGAACGCCATTCCCGTGGCCTGGAGTGCTGCTTCTCACCCTTCGGACCGCAGCCGGGCCATTCGTTCTCTCCAGGTGACAGCCCCCGCGAGCGCAGTGGGACTCGTCCACTGAACGGCGGGTACTTAATGTCGTGAGCCCACAGGCACTTCAAACTCAACATGGCCCAAACTCCCAATTATTACCAAATTCAGACTGCACCTTAAGTCTTCCTTGCTCCCTCCTTCCCTCCCTCCCTTCTTCTGCTCGTGTGCAGGAACAGTACCTGCTTTGCTCAATAAGTACGTGAGGGCTGTCTGGAAAGTATCCAGCCATGTAACATGAAAAATGGAGGCCTTTATGATTGGATTCTTCCCAGATGGCACTCGCACACCGAGCAGCATGTATGACACACACATGGGATCCTGGGAGAGAGAGTCCTAGCTCCTTAGCTGGGCAAACCAACGCCCCACTGTAAGCTGACCCTGGCTTTCTTTTCCAGAGCCCTTTTGTGGCCCTTTGCTCTGCTCCCCCACATACCTTATGCTCCAAATGCATCTCCTCATCACATGCCACCACCGGCCCTGCTGGACTCATCTGCACATTCCCTGGGGACAGCGCAGAGCCCAGCCCCTACTTACAAGCTCAGGGACGTCCGTTAAAGAACCATAGAATGAGCTGGACTCTGGTTCCCATCACCCACCAGAGCCCTGCGGTCTCAGTGTGGCTGAGACACCACCTGCCTGACAGGCGATGAGGTCTCAGAACACAATGCCCGGTGAGTGACACTGGTGTCCCGAGAGTTTAGCGCTGCTCGGAGGAAATGCTCACCGGGTGGTCAGCACTCACTCCCGGAGCTCTGGCCCAGTGCTGCCAAGGAGAAGTCTGAAGGACAGAGAGATTCAAGAGAGTTTGCAGCCAGGCTGGTGTCTGAGGTAGCCTGAGGCAGGATTTAGCTGTAGGAGCAGAAAGAATCTCATCTTTGGGGAGACATGAACACTTGGGGCCTGTAGTCTACTACTTACTGAAGGTGACACCGCCTAGATCAGACGTCTACACCATAAAAAAAGACAAAAGGAAAGGGACACAGATGGGAACGATTCAGGGGCAATGTGACAACAAGGACTTTTTCTGCAAAGAGCTTGAAGAACAGTTAGGCATGGCAACAGGCACTACCACACCATGTGGTGCTACCAGAGTGGGGTGGGCAGCCAAGTGGCCACAGGAGTCAGAGAGGACACGCCTGATCCTCCCAGAGCAGCACGTCAGGAAATGTGAGTGGTGGGCACATGACAGTGAGCCTGGAAGGGTGACTAGGAGTAAGGTGAGCAAATCCCACCCATTCAGGGCCACTGTTGTGTTCTCATCCTGAAAGTCAGTGACACTGCCACCCAGAGTCCTGTATAAAGTAACTTGTCTAAGGTCACATAGCCCATAGACGGCCGAATCGGGGTACCCCGGTGGTCTCCAATGCCTGGCTGCCGCCAACACGCACGCAGCCCACCGTAGACTCAGGTTTGTTCTGAGGCCTCAGCTCTGACTATTTGCCCTTGGGTACCTTGTGGAGAGCAAGAGAACGCTCTTCCTAGGGGGACCCTCAGCTCTCCTGCCCGACACTGGAGTGCCAGCCCTGAAGAGACAAACAGCTCCTGGGAGCAGGGCCGCTGCTGTGAAGGCTCGTTCCGCTGCAGGCCCAGGACGCCCAGGACACCGAGCCTTTCCGCCAGCTTCCCACCCACTCCTGCCACTGCAATGGCCGCCCCCTCCACTCCGCAGTGGGGGCGGGGGAGACGGGTAAGCAACGGGTCTTGTTAACTCCCTCCTTTGTAAGAAGTGCTGATTTAGTTCTCCAGTTAGGCTGATTAAACCTTTTGTCTCCTTAGGTGACACTCTAGGCTGTGGGCTCCTGGCTGATAGCGACATTAATTCAAGGAAGCCAGGCCGTGAGCTTTCAAGCTTAGATCGCATTAGTAGAGTTTTCCATTTGCGACCCGAAGGACACTTAACCCTATCAAGCACTTTGTTACAAAAGGCAAGTTTTGCTCTTGGATTATCTTCTTGACATTCGGAATCAGTTGAAAATTCCATTATTAGCGAGTCAATCTTGAACAGGTTAAGTTAGTGATTCCAAAGGTTTTTAGTATTTCCAGAAATAAATGGTTTTTACCCACAGCATTGAGGGTACTGGCATAAAAATAAAATCTGCCGTCAAATTCTTCAGCAACTTTCCTTGTTCTGCTGCTCCATACTTAGAGCACTACATTCTTATTTTCATTCACGAATGTAATTTTTATCAAAATTTCATGTTCACATTTACTCTGAGAGGCTAAGAAAAATAAGGAGGTGTCCTCTCTTCATGGACATCGCTTAAAATTAAAAACAACAGCAACAACAACAACAATGATAATTTTGTAAGTTTTGTCCAAACATTTCAAAAACACCCACTACGTGCCAGGCTTTGTGTTAGGAGAATGTAAAAATTAATAAAATATAGTTCCTCTGAGTGATACTAATAATCCAGTGAGGAGTGGAGAGTGGACGAAGGCACAGACGATGTAAGATTAGCAGGACGTTATGTTCATAGCAGCACTGTTCACAATGGCCAAAGGATGGTAGCAACCCAAGTGCCCACAGGTGAATGGATAACCCAAACAAACACACAGTGAAATACTATTCAGCCTTAAAAAGGCAGGGATTTCTGGCACACACTACAACAGGGCTGAGCCCTGGAGACTTAATGCTAAGTGAAACAAGCCAGCAACCGAAGGACAAATACTGTTTGATTCCACTGTATCTAGAGTAGTCAGTGTCACAGAGATGTGACAGAATGGGGGTTGCCAGGGGCTGGAGGGAGAAAGAATGGGAAGTTGTTTCATGGGTATAAAGTTTCAGTTTTGCAAGACGATAAAAGTTCTGGAGGTGGACAGTGGTGATGGTTGCACAACAAGGTGAGTGTATTTAATGGCCCTGAGCTATGCACTTTATGGTTTAAAGCAGCAAATTTTATATTATTTATATTTACCATAATTAACATTTTTTTTAATTAAAAAAAAGAGAAAAGAATGTTTGTAATTGTGGGAGCTGGGCAATGGATACATGGGAGTTCATTGATTTTGTAAAAATTTGAAATTTTCCATAATAAAAGTGAACGAGGGAGTTCCCTGGTGGTGTAGCAGCTAAGGCTGTGGTGCTGTCAACGCTGCGGCCTGGGTTCGATTCCCAGCCAGGGAGCTATTCCCAGCCAGGGAGCTACCCACATACAAAAAAAAGAAATCCTGCCCAGTTCAGGGAACAAATAACCACAGTGCAGGAGCAACCTGCACAGCACAGGGCTGGTTTGGTATTTTTTACTAATGGTATCTTTAAAAAACTTAAAAAGAATTCTTAAAGTTTGATCCATTTGAGGTGACACACCACGGCGGAGGGAGAGTGCGTCTTAGAGTCAGAAAGACGAGGACGTGAACCTTGACTCTGAGCCATGTGATCGCAGGTGACCTGTCTTTTCTCATCCGTGACATTTACTCAGTTCTGGCCCATCTCACAGGATGGCCTGGAAGACCGTAACACATTACAATACATACAGACGCCGCACGCATTTGCCACCAATAGCCGTTTTCTTGAGGGCAGAGACTGGCTTTCACCGGGGCTGGCAACATTATCGTGGGGACCCGGCGCAAAAGGACCGTTCCGGAAGAGAGTGCTATGCCGTGTGAGGGCGCCACGCTAAAGTAAGCTTTCTTTTTCTTTCGTTCAGTTTCCTTCTAGACCTCTCATAGTGTTCTTAAAATTTACTATTTAATGTCATTCTATGTAAAGAAAAATAAAATTTTAAATTATTAGCATGAATTTTACTGTTCAACTTTATACTGTGCGATGCCAATTTTAAATGCTAACATATGTGGAATCATATTTTGTAACTAGTATATATGCATTTGTGTTCTGCTCTTCCCAGACAGTGGAAATGCTACACAAAACTAACTCGACTGTTTTCATTTCAGTTCTTGATTCACACGCATTCGACTGACTACCATTCTCTACCTTCGGTTCCCTGATGAGAACGAGAAAGGGACCACGGGCGCTCCATCTTCTCTTCTTCTACGTCCTCATTTTCACAATAAATGGTTGGCAACGTGAGTGAGGATGATGATGGCTTTCTGTGGGCGTTCGGGTTTCTGAGAACACTACTCCCTTCTTGCAGTGTGGAATCAACGTCTGGTTGGAACGCCAAGTGTGGCCTCATGGGGCTGTCAGGACCGCACTTACTCCGTCGTGGACAGTAACACGTCTGCCCTGTGAGTGCTTTGAGTCTTGCTGAACTCCCCTCCTCATGGGTCCATGGGGCGTCGAGAAGCTGCATGCGACTGGGACGGCAAGGCTCTGTGGGGGACATGCATTTGTGCATGTCTCCTCTGTGCACGTGCCACTGTCCCATCAGACCTCACTTACCAAGGACAGGTTCAAGGGTAAAACCGGTAAGAATTTCAAGATGGTGACAGCAGAGCCCTACACCAAGCCCGGGCCCTGTGGCTGCCATGTAGCACTTATTTTCCCGGCTCGCACTTCCCAGGGGCTCTGGCCTTGACTGTGCCATCTGACTCGGCAGCTTAGAGCAGCTTCAGGCAGATCTGTGAGTGGATGGAAGTGGGGTTTCTAATGTCTTGAGCATGACACTAAGGCTTTTCGTGACCTTTCCCAGGTGACTTCCTTGCTTGTCCTGTTTCACCGCCCCCACCTCTTCACGCACTCTCTCTTCACGTTCCTCCTTGTGAGAACCTTGCCTGGTGCCTACAGGTGAACAGGGACCCAGCGCCTCTCCAATGTCCCCAGACACAATGCCTCCTTGATGTCTCTGCCCCACCCCCTCCTGTGCCCAGCCAATCGCCTGCTCCTGCAGGGCAGGCTCTGATCTCTTTCTCCGTGGCTGGTGAGCAGCAGTAGGTGTCAGCTGAGCCTCCCAGAAAGAGGTGGCTGGGGGAGTGGGACACACACAGCTGGGTTCCAGCCTCAGCTCTGCCCCTGCATGCAAGCTAGTGCACTTCTCGGGTCCTCACTCTCGACACGTGTAACATGGGGAGAATGCCCAGGGATTGCTGGAGGTTAAACAGGAAAGAACGCTATGGTGTGGTAAGTACTGCTCGGCCTCGGCCATGTATTAGAGTCACCAGGGGCACTTTAAAGTCTCCAAGGCCAGGTAGCTTCTAAAACTCCCCAAGTGACACCAGTTAGCCAAGTCTGAGAACTACTGGTATAGGTGGAAATGACCCGCATAGCACCTAGACCGATCATTTTTTTTTTTTAATTTAAAAATAAAGAAATACAATGAAGAAGCTGGGGACGTGGCCCCATTTATTACCAGGAGTTCCAACCCAGATGCATTTTGTTTAAATACGTCCAAGTTCTTAATAAAGCACTCAGGTCACTGGCCAAAGTACAGCACAGCTAAGAACCTTGCTCGTAAGGGTGCTTCTCTAGCCCCGCCGACCACGTGGAGATCCCACACTGAGTCCCCTGCTCGGGCCTCAGCACCCCTCCCAGAAGTGAGTCCCAAGGCCTGCTCCTCACAGGGTCAGCCATAACAGCTGCCAAGGAACCAGGGTGAATTCCAGCCAACCCAGAAAAGGCTGAGCATGGTCTCTGGCCTAGAGAATGCCAAATCCTTACTGGAAGGCAGGGAAGGGCTGGGACAGCAGGGGTTGATTACAATAACTTGGGGTTCGCCAGAAGCAGGCAGGCATTGAGGGAGAAGGGAGCCAACGTCAGCTGAGTTCTTGCCCTGGACCAACTTGCACCCCACGCTCACTGAATTCTGCCAGAACTCGCTGTTCACACACGTCTCCCATTTACAGATGAGATGAGGAGTCCCTGACGAAGTGCTCTGCCCAAGGTCTGGAGCTGGTGGGTTTGAATGACTGCTCAGTCCAAGCACACTCTCCCCTGACCCTCACAGGCACAACACGGGACATGGCAGGGCCACCGCAGAGGACTTAGGAAGGTGGTCGCTGCACAGCTGGTCAGATGGCTCTGGCTGGACTGGGACAAGACATGTTTTTGGGGGCTAGGACCAAGACCACCTTCCGAACCATTTGTGCGTCTGCCCAGGCACGCCAAGGACAGACTCCCAGCCTGGGCCCCTGTCACTGTAACAAGCCCTAAACAAAGAATCAATGTGCTATAGAGGAGCTGGCTCACCGCTCAGATGACTTAAGTCAGGGGAAACCTGAGTGCCCGACAAAAGCTACTCTGAGGACCTGCAGGGGCAGGGACGGCCCGGCTGACAGTTTTGGCGCATGCTGGCCGGCCGCTCCGGTATCGACAGAAGCCCCCCTCCCCCACTGGCTAGATTACAGTAAAGACATTCAAATCACAGGCGCGCCGGCCCACGCCTGGGCTCCTCTGTGCCAGCAGCCCCTTCCCCATGCATTAACCGAGACAAACAGGGAGAAGTCAGGAAATTCTGATTAGCACAGGAACGGCAGATGAGCGGGGAGGAGACACGTGAGGTGGGTCTGCATGCATACCAGCTTAAAATTTTTCTTCCGTAAGAAATGCAGATGGGAGGTGGCTCCAAGAGGAACGCCGGTGCGCTGAGTAAAAACTGCTTCCGCTCAGGGAGCACCGGCCCTGCGCTGGGCTGTCTTGCTTGCTCTTCAACCCCCGAGCCAGGTGTCGCTAGCATCTCCATTTTACAGACAAGGGAGCAGAGGCTCCGAAAGGTGAAGTCCCCTGCCTGAGGGTGCAAAGCTGGTCACCGACACAGTGAGTTGGCAGCGGGGTCTGTCTGGCCCTGGGGCTCGTGTGACACAACATGCTTCCTCCCTGATGAAGAGAAAATGACCACAAGACAGTATGTGACACATCCCTGCCCTGGGCTGCGCTGGCAAGCGAAGCAGGTGGATAACAAGGCGGATGAGTGGGCTTCCGAGAAATGGGCGTGGGTCTTGGCTGCGCCACATGCCTGCAGAGGCCCTCCCCCCGCCTGGACCCTCCGTTTCCTCACCATTATGCAGAGGTACCAACCCCTACCCATGCTTTTGGCATTCAGTACCGTTGTGTCGGCAAGTCCAAGGGGCAGCGGGGGCTCACGGGCGAGCTGGCAGGGGTAAGACAGTGACCAGCCTGCGCTGCCGCAGAGGGACAGCGCTCTGCTTAGTATGCAAACCGCTCGGACACGCTGAGATCTCAGGGTCAATCGCCTCGGGGCTCAGCCACCTCGGCCGCACCTATTTGCTTCGCTGTCCCTGGGAGCCAGATCCTGGGTCCCAACACAATGACCCTCGCATTCCAAAGCCCCAGGAAAGATGTGCCAAACTGGTCAGAGATGAGATTTCCACTTCCCGAGAGTGAGGACAAGACAGCATATGGGAGGGAGGCTGGTTCTGAGGGCCTGGCGGGGCCCTGGGAGAAACGGGAATCAACCTGACGGCCAGCCAGACAACCGACGTGAGTAGTGCAAACACGGGACTCACGATCCAAAGGCTGGAGGACCCAGAGATGAAACCGAAGCAGCACAGAGCAGTTTGCAGAGAGGAAAAGTCCCAAGCCTAGAGGGACATGCCGCCCCCAGCCCTCGGTGACAAGGCCCTCAGGGGTGCCTGGGCGGCCCCGTCCACACACTCAACTATTGAGCTCACTCACTGGCTCACTTGGTTATGCCCTCCCCTCTCCTGAATGTCACTTGTTCAGGGTCAACCTCCGGTGCCTGGATGGGGCTTGATGCCCAGGCGGCTTCAAGGACAAATTTTTAGTGACTGTGAAGGTGGAGAGAGCCCGGGAGAAGAGCCAAAACACCTGACTTGGCCTCCATTGCTTTTCCTGGTCTCGGCCTCAGTTTCTTCATCGGTAAAATGGGGAGGTGCTGAGCTGGAAAAATCTTCAAGGTACTTTCTGATGCTAACACATGTTGGTTCTGGACACAGAAAGGGCCTTTCTCTACAAGGTTTCCCACAGCCGCTCTCGGGGACGTGCGTCATGACGCACGGCCGTGGGTGCAACGTGGGAGCAGAGAATGAGCTCAGGTGGGAAGAGGCGCTCTGCCACTCACCGTGTCTGGAGCATGGGTAAGGCCCTAGGCCATTTTCCCACTCCCAAAACGGGGGTGAGGCTTCCTGCCTCACAGGGCTGTCACGTGAAGTGCTGAGCTCAGGCGTGACTCCTAGCGAGGCTAAAGAGTATCAGGCTTCTACCCCACACAACGGCGGTTCTCTTTCCGTGACTGACTTCGAGCAGCCCTGTGTCAGGGCACGTGGCACGCGCTACCTGTCCAGGACACGTGTTGGGTCAGTGCAGTCACAACCGTGACTCAGAGAACGAGGAAATGGGACCACCACCAAAGCCACCCTCTGTGGAGTCCCTGCTGGGGGCTGGGACGCAGCAGGCATGCCAGTAAGTGGGCTGAACACCGATCTGCGTAATGACCCCGAGAGGCTCTTCGGCCGCACCGCACAGAGGAGGGGCCGGACCTGGCCAAGGCCATGGAGTTGGGAAGAGGCAGCGCTGGATGTGAAGGCAGTTCGGACCTCACAGCCCAGGCAGGCTCTTGCCACCACACCCCATGGCAGTCTGAGCATTGCCCAAACACATTTTTGTTTTTCCAAAAATCTGGGTTTCAGGGGAATTCAAGATACAGCAGATAATTTCCCACACATGAGTGTCCTTCTCCACACACTGCAGCCCCAGCCTAAGGAGCCCAGTCTCTAGGTGGGGGTCATGTATTGCCTGGGACTCCAAAGAGGTTCAGTGCTGCCCAGGGCTCCATGAACTGGGGAAGCCTGTGAGCCTCAGTTTCCTCCTCTGTTAAGTTGGGGACATGAACTACTTTACACTGAGAGGTTTGAAATGATACTTGTCAAGGTGCCAATACTGAGTAGCACATAGTAGGTGCTCAGTGGAGGTTACTGTCCCACCAGCTCTTTCAGATGTCCTTTGAGAGCTGGGTGCTGCATCTTGTGTGTGACCTTCTGTACCAGTGATTTGACAAATACCTGTGACAGGGGTGCTGGGAGAGCACAGCCAGGGTGACTCTGTGTGGGTGGGATGGGCCCCAAGCAAGTCCACAGGGGAGGAGGTGATATAAAAACCAAGCTCCGGGGGTGGGCAGAGGCAGAGGTGGGCACGAGCAGGGACGTGGAGCCAGGACGAGGCCTGGCTGGCGGTACGTGACGAGGAGCTGGTGTCCCTGGGGTTCGAGGGGCATGTCACGGATGGGGTGAGAGAGATGCCCATTCTCTCATTTGGGGGCATCTTCCCTGAGAGCCAGCACTCTGAGAAGTGGTAGACGCTGGACCCTTAGAATCCAGAACTGCTGAGAAAGACGGAAAACATCTTTGCGCCCACCCACCCTGAGCTGAGTGGCCGTGTCCAAGGGGCTGCCATCATTCCCAGGGAAACCTATGGAGGGGCTGCGCTTACGTAGCCTCAGCCTCGAATCCATCCCCCGGGCCAGGCTGCTCTGGCAGCCACCATGTCACGGCCCCTCCTCTGGCTCCCAAGCCTGCAGATCCCAGTGGGCGTGCACCTGGAGAGAGGCTCTCCAGGGCGTGACCCTGTGCATCCGCCAACCACCGCCCCTCGCTTCCCCAGACACCCTGCATTCCCGTAACTCAGCGCGGTGACAGTTCTCCAGACGGAGGGGTCTGTGCCTCTGCATGGGCTGTGCCCGCGGCCCACAAGTGAAGCCCCTCTTGTCTGTCAAGCATGAACTCAGGGACACTCGCCCTCGCCTTTCCCTGCTCGGGGTTCCACGCAGCACTCACTGCACTGCACAGCCTGGCTGCCCCGCGCTTCCCTCCTGGATGGTGGACTCCTCGAGGGCACGGGCAGTGCCTCATCCGTCTCTGCACCTCCAGTTCCCGGCCCAGTGCCTGGGTCGGCGCTGACACTCCGGTGCTTGTTGAATGAATTATTCACTGCAGATGAGGCAGCGGGAACACTTCTGAGAAAGAGGACAACAGGGTAGAGAGCAAGACGGACAGACGGAGGATGAGGATGAGGCTTAGCAGGAGGGAGGACGCGGAAAGGGAGAAGGCGGTGTGCGCTGGGAGGGGCGGGGAGACGAGAGGCCGGAGCGCCATCTAATTAGACCACATGTGCAGAGCAGCATCTGGCTCAAAGCGCAGCAGTTTACGCCGCTCCTGGAGTTGTCGTGGAGACAACCACACGACCAGCCTGGAGCTGAGACTCAGGGGCAGCAAGCCAGATGCACTCCTAACATATTCTGACAGAGAGCAGATGGGCAGCTATTTGCAGGGCCAAAAAATGCCAACTCTGCGCCCCTCCAGACCCGCGTGCCCTCACTGATCATTTTCATCTTGTAAAGTCATTCGTATCTGCCCTGGAACCACCAGCTCCTCCCGTGTAGCAATCAGTGTGAAAGCTGCTATTTTTGCAGTTCCAGACCATCACGACTTCCGGCCTGCTCCTGTGGGTGAGGAAATGTCACCACCTTTAACAAGAGGTCCTTGATGCTGGGCTCCGCTGCCGCAAGGCCCCAGGCCGCCCCTGCCCTCCATTGCAAGCGTCTAATTCCTCAAGCTCTCGGCCCACCGAACAGGTGCAGGCTGGGAGGTGCGCAGTGTCAGTGTGGGGGGACCCGGCGCGGAGGCTGGGCCCCTGCTCTGCAGGGCGCGCAAAGCTCCGTTTACTTCTTTGTAAGATGGGCTTCGTAACCCCTGCTTTCATGGGGATTAACGGAAACAATTAGGGAAGAACCCTGGAAATTATTAAAACCCCGTGTAAATTTTTTGCTGGGATAAAAGTTCTTTATAAACCTTAAAAACGTTAAGCAGTAAGCTCATACCAGCTGAGTGGTGTAGGAAAAGGACAGAACCTTCGGTTCTGTATGAAACTATACTTCATACTTGCACCTGTGGCCAATGTTTCTCGTTAGTATTTTTGGTGAGTGTGGGAGGATCGAGGTGGATTTGGGTTCTGGCTCTGACTCTTTCTAGCAGCGTGAGCTTCAGGAACTTAAAACTCTTAGAGCCTCAGTTTCTTCCTCCAGAAAATGGAAGTAATCATTCTTAGCTCCTGTGTGCTGAGGCCGATTGGGAGCATTAGCTGGAATCCCACCTACTGGCCCTGTGGCCTTGCGGAACTACTCATCTTTGCCTAGCTTCAGTTTCCTCTCCTGGCAAAGGAGGAAAAGAGGACCAACCTTGACATGTTGTGAGGTTTCAAGGAAACAATCCCCAGCATCTAATAAATGGCTGTCATTTTGATCCCTCTCACCCTTCCTGAAGAAATCCTCAACCCTTGGGGGGAAAAATGACACTTTTTACATGGGTCTAGCCTAGGTCACAGATGCCACATTGTCTCAAGAGAAACGAGTTTCACGTTTGAGGTCAAGGAAGTAAACCGAAGTGGGGACCCAAGCGGAGGTGTGTGCTGCTTCCGGTGACATGAGGACAGCCGCGGCCCGGGTCCCCTGGCCCACTGCCTGAGTGGCAGGCTGGTCCAGGTGCAGGGAGGCTGATTTACAAAGCACGGCAGGGTTTCCGCTGCCACATGCCTGCCTGCCATCGCAGGTGTGGGGAAGGCCCAGCTAAAAATACTGCTAACGTGGGTTTGATGTCGCCCAGCAGAGACTAATGATTGTTTTAAGTAAATATTAATTATAGGAGTTTCCCAGATAGAGTGCTGGAGTGGCATGAATATTCCTGCTTCTACTTATGAAGGCGAAGTGATGACTTAGAAAGGCAATTTCTTATATGCTTCCACCAGTTATTTAATGGCTGCTGGACTCTAAATATTTCGGGATTTTGGGCTAAAATATTTTGGAAGAGTTTTTACACGTGAGACACAGGAATTTCCTTATTTGAGAGATGATCTTCCCCACAACAAATGGCTGATTCGGTTCTACTAGACCCTTTACCATGAAAAACTGGAACAATGGTGTGGAGACGCCAGACTCAGTTCAAGGCCCCGCATCCTGGCTGACCTTGGCTGAGCACCCACCTGAGGGCCTGATGTTGGAGTCACCAACCTTAGGTGGTGCTCTGATTCTAGTGCTCACTAGTGGTGTCCCCGGGGGCATGCTCCTCCCCTCTGAGTCTCAGTATCCTTACCTGTGTGGAGAGCTATGCATTGGTCACTCTGATCACTGCTCTTACATCTACCATCGCAAGGAGACTCAGGAGGTTCTTTTTAACGTAGAGTCTAGGGCACAGCTCAGACCTTTACAAAGCTGCTCAGATGATTCTCTTGCAATGGGACGCCTGGGGTGGCAGGGTGGTGGCAGGGGCCTAACTGTAACAAGGGTAACAGACACCTCCGTGTGTTTACCAAGTGCCAGGTGCCTTTTGAAGTGTTTTACAGGTAGCTCCACATTTAATTGTCATACCAGCCCCACACGGTAGACATTATCATTGTCTCCATTTAACAATTAGGAAACTGAGGCACAGAAATGTGAGGTAACTCCTCCAGGTTCACACAGCAGGGTTCGTCCTGCACCGTCGGGGCCTGCCCTAGGCTGTGAGTGCCAAGCAGGCTGTGCCTCTGCCTCTCTTCTTCCTCACTGTATCCCCAGTGCTCCGGGCAGAACCTTCCAGGGTAGGTGACAGATACGCTCAGAACGCTATCAGGCACCTTTACACAGGAGGCATCTTACGACACCTGAAGGGAGCTGGGACCACATCCTCTGTCTTCAGATGGGGAAGCTGAGGGCAGGACAGTGCCTTGAGCAGCTTAAGGCCATTTCACCCCAAGTGGCGGGACCTGGCTTGCTCCTTTACCTCCTGTAGCAGCGAGTGGGACACGATAGCAAACTCCAGCGCCACAAGACACATGGAAGGGTGAAAGGGACAGGAGACCCCCTTAACTAAAGTGACTCCCAAATCCTTCTGATGGACTGTTTCTCTCGAGGTGGTTAGCTTAAAGACAAGGGCTCCCGATGAACAGCTGCTGACTGAGTGTTGACACACGAATGGGGATGACAATCTCCATGGTTCTTGGACAAAAAGCAGCTTCTCAGAACAGCGTTATACCCTGGGCTCTATCATGGGGACAGGTGGACAATGACCATCCTACATGAGGCCATGGCGTTCACTGGTCAGGAACCCGAATTCTGACTTTCTTAAACCTGATTCGTGTCCATTTAGATCCTAATCTCTGTGCCAAGTCCCTTCTGTGACAGACAATGATGAGAACGGAGGGTGGGGCTGCATCTGGCCCAGCAAGACTAGGACGGACTAACCCCAGATACCCTGACCCGGCTCTGCGGAAATCCACTGTGAAAATCCCAACCGCTGTTGTCACAGCCACACTGTTAAGCCTTCCAAAAGCTTTCGGAGGTTGTCAAGGGGACAGTCTATACCTGGAGACACCATGGTGGCTGTGACTTCCAGCTATTTCTCTGCCTGAGGTCAGTCAGTAAAATAAAGACAGTCTGGTTCCTACGACAGGGCAGGGCCCTCGCACGCTGTGGCTGGCAGCTGTCTTGACGTTTGGGAATATCAAGTCACCGTAACTGTCCTCTGCTGCCGCCATTTCCTCAGTACCTGCTTCTCACAAACAGTATGATACATGTGCCTCATGGTCTGAGAGGAAGTATACCGGTATCTGCAACTGACTCGGAAATGCATCTGAGAGCAAGAAGCAGTGATAGATGGGGAGTGCTGTGACAAAGCAAGCATGCTAAAATGTGAATGGCACAATCCAGACGGTAGGTATGCAGGTATTCACCGTAAAAGTCTACCAACTCTTCTGTGTGTTTGACACACTCTGTAACAAAATGTTGGGGATAAAGTTCACAAGGGGACCCCAGAGGGGAAAGGCTGGTGGCAGGATGTGTTATTCTACCATCAATTAGTCTTGAGGGGACACCAAACATGACATTGTGTTACCCAATGTATTGCTGATCTAGTGACTGGGAGGTATTAAAAGTGAGTTGCAAATGAAAAGAACAAACTATGCATTGTGCATCTACTATGAGCCAGGCACTGTGTAAGCCCTGGAACAGCAATGATTCAACCAGTCAGGGGCCCTGCCCTCAGGCGTGTGGGGAGATCACAGGCAAAGATGAAATGCACGAGGGCTGCCCGGAATGTGCCCAGCCCCGGGACATGAAAACTAGTGGCAGGTATGGCTGGGTGGTTTCCAGACAGCCCTCGTGCATGACATGTGAGTGAAGGCATCTACCCTCTTTTTGCAGATCTCGAAATAAAGCTCTGAAAGGTCAAGTGACTTACCCAGGACCATATGACAAGTAGGTGGTGTGTGTGGGTTCACATGTAGGTATGTCTGAGTCTGAAGTCTGGGTTCTTTCCTCTGTCACCTGCCACCTTTCCAAAGGTCACTAACATCATCAAATCTCATTTGCTCTTGATGAGAAGAACTACATGGAAAAGTGACATTCTAAGATCATTTCCAGTTTCATTCTAGCCATTTTTTTTTTTCAAAACCCTGCGCCTCATCAGACTGAGTCCCCAAACACCAGCCATTGATGTCTTAATTCTTTTCACTTGGGAACCTTTCCAGCTTCTAAGGTGGCTTCCCATTCTTTACCTCATTTAATCCTCACAAGATCTAGAAAGTAACTCTGCACACTTCTGTGGCTGGCAGCCCACGTGACCTGTGACACGCTGTCTGCTCCACTCCCTCTGCCTCAGTGCCAGTATGGCCGCCGAGTGTGGCAGAAAGAAAGGAGAAGCTGCCCAGAGAGAGCCTCTGGACAGCAGTTTCTACTGGATGGTCCAGGCCTCCCACTGCCCACATGGGCTGTCTGCCCACCCAGGACCCCAGGGGCCCCGGACCAACTGCCTCCCTGCGAGGACAAAGGATCCTCCCTCTCGTGGTGGCGGGCATCCTCATGCTGCTTGCTTCTCGTAGAAGACAATGCAGAGTACCCTGTGGTTCTGGCCAAGGGGACTGTCAAAGACCCTCCCAAGAACCCTGGAAAGAGCTTTTATTTAGCAGTGCTGAATGGGAAGGCAAGTGTCAGCTGGATCCATTTTGCTATTTATTCCCCGGGGTCAGGATAGGACTCCCCCCACCTCCCCAAAAGGAGGAAATTATGAACAAAGTCGTTCTGAGGGAAACACAAGATGACAGATTTTTCTGCTGCAGGGCTGCCTTCCTTCCCTTCTAAACATGCTTATCCCCTGAGCTCCCTCTGACCGGTGAGGCTGCGCTGGCTGGTCCCCAGGTCTCATCTCCTCCCTGGGCCCAGCTCTCTTTGCCCGATCCTGCTGTCACACCACCCCTGAGGGACCTTCCTAAAGGGCCACTTGGACCGTCTGATCACACACACCTGCTCACAGCGCTGTACTGCTCCTCCTCGGGTGGGGCTCCAAGGCTCCCGGCTGGCATGCACGCCTCCCAGAGGCCTCTCCAGCCGTACCTCCCACAGCCTCCCCCTGCAAACTGGAGGCCTCAGCCACTGAGATCTGCCTGCATCGTCTCATACACCCCACTCTTCCTGCTTTTCCCCCTTGCCTGGAATCCCCTTTCCTCCCTGCTCCATCAGACTAACTCCTAGTTATCTTACAAGGCCATGCTCAGGTGTTATGGCCTCCAGGAAGCCGTCCCTGTCCCCACAGCCACCCCTCTGGGTCTCCTCTGGTCTCCTATGGCACCCAGGCCTACCTGTATCACATAACACACATTTCCCGGTTTCTCCACGAGCGTCCCCTTGAGATGTGTGTGCTTTACGGGAGGAGAGTAAGCTGTCTTACAGTCCACAGTACCCCTTCCGAACACAGCCTGGCACACAAGTGGCACTGAATACCCATGTGTTGAATGAATGAATGGACTGCCTATTATCCTGCATGGGAGTGAGTCCCATGAAATGAAGCTGCTTTCTGAAAAGTAAAAGAATACTAAGATAGTTCAAAACAGACCCACACTCTCCCAGAATTCTTCCTGAAGCAGACGGCATCACAGCAAGGCTGCAATTACAGACACACGCGCGCGCACGCACGCACACACACACACACACACGCTGTTTAAAAAAAGTCATAGAATGCACTTAACGCCGACTTTTTTTTCTTATTGGAAACCTGTTTACAATCTTGTCCACTGTCAGTCTTAAATGTCCCTTTTCAGAAAGACGGCTACTGCCAGGAGAAATGTACTTTCAAATTGAATCACAGCATGCTCATGCAGAGAAGCGCCTCTTTTGAATCTCCAAATTGGAGGGAATTCAGCAAAGAGAAACTGAGGTGATTAGAATCTGCAGAGACTGATTCAGGAGGAAAAATTATGAGGCTAAAATATGCATGGGTGAGCTAAACAGCAGCTATTTAGTTGGTGGGGACGGCAGGCTGGCAACTACCTAGGAACCTACCAGAACAGGGAGGATGCACAGGAAGGAGTGGAAACAGGGAGCAGGGGTGGGAGAATGAAATGGTGGGGGAACGTCTAAGCAACAGGAAGGAAGAGCACATCACTGACTGCCCACCTGTGCCAGGTACTGTGCAAGATGCCTCCCCGGGTCGGTCAGCCTGTGCCCATGAGCTATCCTGATTCCTATGTGACAGATGAAGAGACTGAGGTTCCGAGACATTAAGAAACCCAAACAAGGAAGCGGTGGGGTCCGCGTGTGCTGGCCACGCTGCCACCAGTCAGTGACTAAGAAGAGGTCTGCAGGAGGCTTCGCCGTCCATGTACCAGAGGGGATCGTGGTCCGCTTCCCGGAGGGAGAAGCACTTGGGCTGCATCTGACTGCACTTCTCTGTGCAGCTCAGAGAAGAACTGTCAGCTATTAGACAGGTAGGCGTGACCTCAGCAAAGCTCGTGAGCAGGCCTGACCCCGGGTCTGTGGGGCACCCATCCTCCACGGCAGCTTCTGTGCCCGATGAGCCAGTGCAGCAGGCTCTCTGCATCCTGGCGCTCACACCTGGGAGCCAAGTGATGTTGGGCCAGTGTGGGCCCAGCCGCCGCCCCCAGCAAGTGCCAACCTCACAAGGATGCTGTGGGGACCGATAGCACGCATGTGGCAGGAACTCAGTGTGGGCTTTTTTTTTTTCTTTTTTAACACAAACATCATACACACTGTCAGTCATCCCATTGGCCTGGCAAACATGTACTCATCCTTTAGGACTCAACTCAAGGGACTGCCTTCGGGAAGCCTTTCCCAAATTTGCAAAGAAGGGTCGTCCTTGCTTGCCTGCCTGCCTGCCTGCCTGCCTTCCATCCATCCATTCATTCATTCATTCACGCATTCATTCGGATACGAGTTGCTCACAGCTTACTGGGGATCGGCCACTGGTCAGCGACCCAACGGGCCTTCACAGTGTATACTTAGGCAACTTAACCTGTGTGACTACCACCTGGGACAACGGCTGTGAAGGACAGGTCCCTGCTGCCAGCAGAGTGTATCACAGGGTTCCCAGATCCGGTCCGGGCTGCAGGTAGCAGGCAGCATTCCTGGGGAAGTGACATGTGAGCTGAGAGGGGATGCTAAGCAGGAGCTCCCCAGGCCTCGGAGGACGGCAGAGTGCAAAGGGAGAGCGTGCGTCAAGGCAGGAGAGGAAGACTGGGCATCGGTCCCGTCGGCCCTTCTAGGCCAAGCTGTCTTGGAGAAATGGGGAAGACCTAAAGCATGGACAGGGAGGGGAGATATCTGTACTCTGGAAGGATCATTCTGGCGTGAGGAGGCCGGCATTCTGCCCTGGAGGTGCAGCAGAGGCAGTGCAGCTGCGGGGGTGGGGGGATCCAGGTGAGAGATGAGGAAGCTGAGCTGGGTGGGAACGAAAGGGAGGGAGCCAAGAGCAATTTTAGGACGTAAGAGCTGATAGCCACAGCCTGTATCTGGCAGACTGACCATCCCCCACTACCAAGCTCAGCACTGGGAGAGGCAGGTGGGGCCAGGTGGGCCCCCAGTTCCCCCCTCCTTCCCGACTCCAGCAGAAGCCTTGTACAGGGACTGTGCTTTGTTGACCACTGAATGCCCAGAGCCAAGAGCAGGCCGGGCACACAGATGCTCGCAAATGGAGGGAGGAGTGCCGCTTGGCCCTCCCACCTGGCTGTCCGAAGACCCCCACGGCCACCGCCAAGAAGAGCTCAGGCAGTGAGTTCCAAGCAGGGCAAAGCCTGGGCCTGCTTGCCTCGGTGTGCAGACCATCTCCACGGGGAAGCAGAGGAGCCCCAGCCCAGGCCTGGGGGCTCTGCTGGGTCCCTAGACCCTGGCTGACCCGGTGCTCGCGCACGCAAGGGTCTGTGTGCACTCCGCCTGTCGTGAAGGAAAGCGTCCCGTGTTGATGGAGACCCTGGGCAAGAGTGGGGCACACATGGGCCACAGAGGCCGGCAAACCTGGTTCCACGCAGCCCCACACCCTCCCGTCTCTGCCCCTAATCTCCTCTTTGGTAACAGAGGGAGTAAAGTCTACCTCAAGGCTTTATTTTGAGGATTACAGGAGACCTGAGGTGGGCTGTGATAAATGGTAGCCATCTCTTGCCTGTCACTCTCACTGGCTTGGAACCTTTCTGAGCTGTGTGTGCCTCTGCCACCTCAGGAGACCCCATGTGAAGGGTGGAGTCCTGCATGCTTGTAATGAACAAGTGTAAAGTCTTGTGGAAATCCGTGTCTCTACACCAAAAGCCTTTCTGGCACTGAAAGAGTTAAAACCTACTCATGCTTATAAACAAGCCCCATTTCAGCTCAGCACCATCACTGGTGTGAGTCACAAGGCTTAGCAGGTGTGGGCAATAATTAAAGGCTTCAGCAATCTACCTGGGCAAGGTATTTTTGCCTCTTATTCCAAAGAGGAAAGTCTCTCTATGGAGAGCAGAGGAGCTCATTAATGAGACTAATTAGGTGTAAAGGGGGTAGAGGCTGGCATCAGCTGCAGCTTGGAGGAGCTAATCATTAAGCTCTGTAATCTCCTCCACTGAACACAAGCAGATCGGGCCTCTCCCACACCTGAGTACCTGACCGCAGGCTTTGGAGAGGCTCAAAGGCCTTACCCCTGCCCCTGCTGTGCTCCACTAGGGGTGAAAGACACACACACACCCCCCTCCTACCCCATGGGGTCAGCTTCCAGGGAAAGGAGCCAGCTCATCCAAGAAGATGCTTTTCTCTCTGAGCTCCCTGCCTTTGAGGAGCACATGCCCAGAAGTTGTGCACTGGGTTTTACAACAAGCTTTCCTGGATATAAGGAATGGACCAAAGTACAGTCTTCTTGGTCACCATGCGTGGAAGAGAAAACTCTCCTGCCCAGAACTCCAGATTTTCTAGACACCACTAATACTCACCCAGATTTCTCTTTCAGTGTCCATCTCCTCCCTGGCCTCTAGGGCACTGATGCCTCCTGGCACCCCCACGTGTTCTGACATACTGGATGCGTGGCAGGATGGATGGGAAGGAGGGGAGAGAACAGACAGATGGATGCTGGAACTGCCACTTTTCTCACCTTGTGGCTTTGGTGAAGTCACAACCAAGCCCTAATATCCTCATCTTTAAAGGAGTTTAAGCTGGTCATGGGTGCAAGAGCACTTTCAAAAGTAGAAAAGTTCACTTATAATAATTGTGTGTTTAAAATTTCATTAAAAGGACAGAGAGGCTGATCATCAGGGCTGGGGAAACAATCCCAATAACATCCGCACACTGGACTTGAGTTAGCCAAAGGGCAGGGCACCCCTGGGCAAGGCTGCGGGAGAGAGACTGTCACGGGAAACCGGAGCGGGGCCTGTCTGCTTGGAGCTCACTCCCCACCCCCACCCCCCACGTTGGGCCCTGCTGCCAGCGGCCCGGGAGGCTTTCCAACACAGCAACATGCCCTTAGAGACTCCCGGGTGTCAGGGAAGGAAGCAGTGTGGCTCCTTGTCTCCCCCATGAGACCCACTCTGCAGAGCAGCCCCTCTCAACCTCCCGCACCTGCAGCCGTGGCTAACAGGCACTCTCAGGAAGGCAGCACTGACTGAGCTGCACTCACCGGCTGAGACCCCGAGCATCAGGTTGCTTGTGCCACCCTCCTTGTCCTCATCTCCAACGCAAGTACCTTGGTGAAGCCTTTCCTGATATCCAACTCTGCCCACCCTCAATCTTCTGTGGTCCCTCCATCGATGGGTACCCTCCACCATTAATCTTGCCAATCCCACTCAGCCAAGGGGTCGGCATGTGACCCAGGTCTGGTCACAGTGATAGGTTCAGGTGGCCCAGATGTGGCCAACCAGCTCCTCTGGGGGTTGACACACAGACACTAGGGGGTGGAGAGGCCTCACTTCAAGCTCTAAGGACCATGTAGGCCCTTGTGCCTCTAAGTCTAACACAAACTAAGGAAATGTTTGAAAATAAAAACTACCAGGCAAAGCCAAGCCAAGCCAAAGAGAGGTCAATAAGAGACTAGACATCACGTGAGCTCCCAAACTCAGCCATGCCTTCACCTTTAGACTTGGCAGTTGTGTGAGCCAAGAAATCTCCCTCCTGCCTTCCCCCACCACCCCAGTTGGTTTTAGCTGGGCTTCCACCATCTACAACCAAGAGAGTCTGAACCAGGGTTAACCGAATCCAGGGCCATTTCAGTCAGCCTGCAGGGTTTTGCTCCCCAGTATTACTGCTGTTACTGTCCTAACTAGAGCAAAGTCTCCAAAATCATTTCTCCCCCTCCTGTCTTTTATTGTGAGCCAAAGTCACAGTTCCTTGACCTGAGGCAAGCAGACACCTGGGAGGAGCCAGGACTGCTCTCAGAGCAAAGCCTGTGGCTCCCAGAGGGCTCTCCTGGTGCAGCTGTCCTGTGGACACTTTCTGGCCCATGTATGCTCCTAATGAAGATCCCTGTTTATTTCTTAAGTATTTTTTTCTGAGAGCCCTTAGAAAGTTTCCCACCATTTTCTTGGTCTGAACAACAAAATATCACAAAAATATGAATATACACCATGTCCTATAAAATCAATAGCTTAAAAATAATTAGAACGAAAGCGGGGAGCAGGGGAGCCAAGACCTGCTCCTGTTAAGTAGCACAAAGCACTGTGAAAGGGGCTGCTGAGGTGTCCCGAGCCCTTAACGTTTCGGGTACACATTATGGCCCCCATATTAGGCTCAAAGAGGCTTAAGTGAGCTGCTCGCCATCACCGCTTGGCCAATGCCTACTCCTTCCCCTTCAAGGCCCCGCCTAAGTGCTGTCCCTCCTGTGACCTGAAGCTCCCATAGCCCTCCATCCAGCAGTCATCTGTTGTCCTCCTGTTGCCAACAGGGGGGCCTCTACCATAGGAAGAGACGGCAAGGCAGAGACGGTTTTTCATGCATGTCTACATCCTACCCACCAGCACAGGGCCTGGCCCAGGGCAGGGCTGCGATGAACGTTTGCTGGAGTAAATGCATGGACGATGCAGTCACAATTGCAACCCCCGCTTGTTCAACTGTGATCAGACAGAGCTCCCCGGTGACGGCCAGCAGCTTCAAGCCTCCCTCCGCTTCTCCCTGGAGGGAGTCAGGCTGGGAAGTAGAAGTGGCTACAAGACCAGAGGGAGCACGGACAATGGTAAGAAATATGTAAAACCCACAATCCATCACATTCAGTTAATTCCAAATGCAAAGATACCACATCCTCTGAGACAGACCCCAACCAAGGAGTCTGGCTTGCAGCAGATAATTTGAAGAGTGGATGAGAAATATTTGGTTTGACTCAACAAAGTATTCTTTTCTTGATAGGCAAGATATCCCACAAGGCAAACCATCCTTGACTAATTTTGTGGCCAAGGGATTACCCCCAGTTTTTAGTTCTGTAAGAGACCCCCCCGCCCCGGGGTCCCTGAGAGGCCTCACCATCTGATGGCACTGGACTAGAGACCCTCTGAACAGGAACCTCAAAACGTGTATAGCAGATGATGTAGTTCTCTTAAAGAACTACAGAGTGTTACAAGCAAGACGCTAACATTACACAAAGTAAACTCTGTCTTCCGGGGGGAAATGGTCCATGAACCAGAAATAGAGTGGGTATCCCTCACACAGTGCACTTGAAAACAGGCACCTGTCTGTGGTGCCTGCCTTCATCTGTCATCCCCAAAGAAAGGGAGGAAGGGCCCGGCCAGCCACCCAGGGAAGGCCGCTAATGCTCACGATTTGGCCAGGCGGGAGGTCTGCCATCCCTCCCCTCCAGCTTCCCACACTCGAAACATTTCCTACAGCGACGACTTCAAAGATAGGAAGGGAAAAAAGATTTCCCCTCTGCCCTATGTCAGCGGAGAGAATATCTTTGTGTTCCCACTGGGCTAGACACACACACACACTCACAGCTCTGCGCACGCACAGCTGCGGAGAGAACTAGAACAATATATGTAGCTAGAAAGGAGGGGAGGGGGTTTCAAAACACAGATGAAGGTCATGCCAAAAGCACGTGATCTGAAGTTAGTGGTTCAATTCCTATTTCCAAAACTTACTAGGATTAAAGGAGATTAAGAGAGCCAGTGTGGGTAGAAGCACTCATGTGTGAGCTGCTAAGCACTGCAGTGGGCACACACAGGAAATGCTCCCACCTACGAATCCCAGCACTCACAGGCTGTAATGACTGGGTCTTCGTCGCCAACTACAGGACAGACCATCTTCTGTAATGGCCAATGTGGAAAGACGGAAGGGACACTAGACATCCCTCCTCACCTAGGTCTCCAAACTTCTTCCCTAGTGACTGCCTCAGTGGCATGAGCTCTAAATAAAGTTCTTCAACTGCCTGTGGTAATAAAGCCCAGTTAAAACTTGGTATGTTTTCTTTTATTTAAATACAAAAGTCAAGTTCGGCCTTTACCAGTCATTAACATTTTAGTGACAATTAGTTAATCCATTTGGTGTCTAAAACCAGAGGAACAAGCCACACCAGATCTGGTATTTATTTTTCTATTTGGTTAGGTAAGGCAGCTTGCGGGTAGGGCTGGCGCGGGAAGGGAGGAGCCTACTTTAGATATAACACAAGCTGGTGACAGTGAGACGTCTAGAAGAACTCAGTCTCCGTGTGAGCAAAATGGAAAAACATGCCACAGCTGAATGGTGGGTTTGTGGCTGTTGTCAAAGCTGTTGGCCAATGTATTCTGTGCAGCTGAACTCTCTACTTTGTTCTGATCCCAACCAACGTCACCAGTACTGACTTAGATAGAAACACAGAAAATGCTGATCAAATCTGCAAAGGACAGGGCGACAGCAAGGATTTGAAAAATTCTCAGGAGATTGGAACAAAGGGCTGAAACTAACCAGCTGAGATGTATTTGGGACAAATGTAAATTCCTACACTTGGGTTAAAAAAAACAAAAAAACAAAAACAAAAAAAACCTCTGGGAATACCAGTCAAGGCTGACCTGTTTTAAGAGCAATTTATACGGTGGGTGGAAAGGAGGCAGCCTTGCATGTTCGATGCATGTTTGGCAATGGCCGACGGCGTGATACCAAACCAGAACATACACACCCAAAGATATTGTTTTCTCCATGTGGCCTTCTCGGGAGGTGACAGGTTTATTCTGGCCAAGACTCGCACAGTCCCTGCCTGCAAGGAGCTTAATGCTTGATGGTCCATGGAGCACATTCCTAGTGCAATGTCAACCTGTGGGCTCTCGGCTGATGGCAATGAACAGAAGGAACAACAAGAAGGGTCTCTGAGGCCCTCCCCACTTAAGAGACTCGAGTGTGAGTGCTCCTATGTCACCTCATGGACAAAGAACACTTCCAGTGGCCCTTACAGACTTCAAGGCCAGAGGAGCCTCTGGCCCATCTAAGACTCTGGGAAGCCCAGAGACCTGTTTGGATGTGCCACTATCCACTAGTCATCTGTACCTGAGTCAGGACACCTCAACATCAAAAAGTCCCAAACCCTATTCCTTGTCACCTACGCTCATCCCCCAACCTTTGTGACCCCAGATTTGGGTGAATTCACTATTGAGCCTGCGGGCTCTGTCTCTGGCCTGGATATTGGATCTCATGACCTAAAGGGAGAGGTACATGCATCTCTATTCGGAGAAAACTGGCTGAATACAGAGCTTCCAAGGGACTCCTCTGGGCTGGCAGAGGAAGATAACAGAGATGCATCCTGCCCAGGGGAGCCTGGGAAGGCCTCCCCAAGAAGGCTTCCTTCCCTTTCCAGACGTTTAGAGGGTTCACTGCGTGTCACACTCTGTGCTGGCACTTGGGGCCCCAATGACTCTGATGGGGCTTCTGTCACTGAGGTGCCTGCAGCTTCCCAGGAGATAGGCAGACAAGGTGACACGGGGCTTAGGTGTTAGGACAGAGGCCTGCCTGGGTAGAAAGGTCTGAGAGAAGAAGGCAGCCATCCCAGCTGGGCTGCCAGGAAAAGCACCGCCAAGGAACAGAGAGGGTGATGCTCATGCTGAGCCCTGCAAGCCTGCAGGGAGAGTGCGGGGAACCGCCCAGGGGGCTCAGGAACAAGTCTCCACAGGGGACTTGGGGTGACGGAGGAGAACGCGAAGGTCATGGAGGCCAGGCCAAGGGACTGAGACACTATTCTGCAGGGAGTGGGGAAGAGTTTTAGGATGAGATCTGCCAAGAGTTAAGTGAAGTTTTTTTTTTTTTTTTTTAAAACAAGACTTTTTTTGTTCTGCCTTCACTTTAGTAAAATGAAGCATTATGGAGCTGGCAAATCATGTGCATCCCGAAGACCGTGCAACATGTGATAATGACTGCGGAGCGCAGCTGGGCCGTCAGCGGGAGCGACCGGGGAGCGAGGGGCAGGAGTGGGGCATTACCTTCCGCCGCGGCCTCTTTGTTGGAGGATCATTAGGAAGAGAGCCATTAGGAGACCGCTGGCCAGGTAATAGGAGGGAAACAGGTCTTGGCAGGGCCGCGTTACCCACGGAGAAATCAGCAAATAAAATTCAGAGAGGAAAGCGGGCGCTGCCGTGCTGCCCAATGAGGCTCCTGGGGAATAAAGAGACATGTGACTACCACCGAGGAAGCCCCGAGGAGGCAGCAGACCTGCCCTACACCCTGCGCCAGGCTTCCGGTGAGCAGAAGTGTCCTTCCCAGGCAGGGCCGTGGTCACCAGGCCCCACGCAAGTGCTGGCCCTTCCCCTCCGAACCACTCCCCCAGGCCCTGCAGGCTTGCAGGGCTCAGCATGAGCATCACCCTGGGTCACCCACGAGGGATGGTGCCAGGAGGAAGCTGTGTCCTCAGGAAGCTCCAGGGAGGCCGGGCGCCCATTCCACAGCTGACGGAGGAGACAGGGGCTCCATTCATGGGTCCATTCCCTGCCACTTGTCTTAGCACCAAGTTCCTCTTGTCATAGTGATCACTCAGAGTACCGAGGGCGTGAAAGAGGACAGGTAACGCGCTGGTCAGAAGGAAATCGAGGGTCGGGAACTGCCACTACGGCAAGCAGGGGTAGCCCAGAGAGTGCTGTCATCTCTCCCTGTCCCTAATTCTTTTAGGTTTCTGACACTCCTTCATCCAAAAGACCTCCATGGAGTGCCCTGGACAGGCCAGGAGCTGAGTCACAGCCTCTGCCCCGAGCCGTGCAGTCCAGTCTGGTGCTCCGAACGCCTGTGTGCACACCTGAGGAATTCGCTTGGGCAGGGAGCTGATTTCTGAGGGTCGAAGGTGGACATTCTCCTTAGGGGCACCTGAGAAGTACCGCTGGGCCATGAGGGGCTGCTCAGGGTTACAGGCTGGAGGGGGGCAGGGTGTGGAGAACGGGTGGGAGGGGGAGGGGAGAGTGCAGGCTGCGAGCCCAGAGGGCAGAGGCTTATAACCTGAGCAGCTGCCCGTGATCTCCTGACAGCAGTCTGAGGGAAAGGCAGACATCTGGGCGGGGGTGGTGGGGTGGTGGGGGTGGGTGGGTGACGGGGAGCCGGGATGGTCCGTCTCTAGGACTCTAAAAACATTCTGCAAAGCTTGCTGGGGAAATCCCCTCCATCCAGGTGGAGCAGGGATCGGACAGGCAGCCAGAGGCTCTCCACAGTTCCTAGTGGACGGGGGAGCACCTTCCTGAGGGGCCAGGGCTGAGGGCTTTGGTGCCAGGAATCTTCCTGTCATCTCGTTCTGCTGGAAGAGGTTCTGAACATGCGGGGGGATCCCTGCAGCGAGTGTCCTTACTTAGCTCATAACACCAACTTTCTGTGCTGGTTCCCCAAAGTCTCTCGGAACTGTGTGGCATCTCTGGGCCCGGGAGTTAGCCTAACCTGAGTTTAACTCCTGGCTCTGCCACTCACCAGCACCCAGGGCATACGGGTGCACCTTCTTTGATCAAACTCGACCCATCCATGAGGCTGGCGGGGTTGGCAGTACCTCAAATTCACAGCTGAGAAAACTGAGGCTAAAATGACTTTTGCGGGGAGTCACAGAGCTTTTAAGGGATAGATCTGGGGCTAGAATCCAGGACTTGCAATACTGACTTCAACGTAGGGGAGCCTTGGCCAAAGGAGGCTCTGGATGCAGAACACGCCTTCAAGGGTGCAGCTAAGAACACGGTTCAGCTTGGTCTCGAGACAGATCCAGCCAGAGCCGCCCTCTTAAGGACACACAGTCCGACAAGCCTGTTTCCCAGCCTCTGCACGGCTGCCCTCTATCTATGTGCTCCACCATTCAGCAAACTCCTGCTCAGCCTTTAAGACCTGTCTCATGTAGCTTCTCTTCTGAGAAGTCTTCAAAGCTTCCCATCTGTGTTCTATTCTTATACATCCAGCTATTCCAATCCATCCCTGTCTCACCTATTTTTTAAATGTCAACTCCTTCACAGGATTTGAGGAGCTTGGTGACAAGGAATTATGCCTCAGTCATCTCTGTCCTGCCAGCAGCCAGACGTGCGGGACACTCATCTGGAGTCAAATGACTGCTTCTCAAATGCAGGATCTTTAGTAAGGCCGGGGGTTCTGGGTGCTAGAAACAGCGCCAGGAGGAAGAACTTCCATTAAAAGCCAGCATTTGAATGTCTTTCCTCATGGATAGACACTCACATGGCCTATGTGGCCCAGTCACAACCCCACAAGACAAAGGCCCCTTTTCCTTCTTCAAAGGAAAAGAGTAATAAACCAGGGGTATTCCAAATTGCCACTTTCTCCAGTGTGAAAGGCATCTCGGGGTGGGGTGGGTGGGCATGCAGCAGACGGGAGGGGCTAAAGATCCGGTCCCGGTGGTCAGACAGCATGATGCTTCCACACCTGCAAGAACCCACCCCCGACCCCCCATCAGTACTAAGCAAGTGATGGCCCAATTACTTCAGAAGGATAATAGGCCAGACTTTGGGGTTCTTTCAAAGGCAAGGAAGAGTCCTGCTGTTAGAGACTCCCCTAGTTCTTGTCCATCTCCTTCCTTCCAACTTCCTCCTCTGAGCGCTCTTCACAGCCCACGACAAGTACGGAAAGTAACCGAGTGTTCTAAAGCACAATTTTTCTATTGTTTTAACGGCCCCAATAAGGGCACCGTTGTTCCTTAGCGGTATCCGCACTTCATTCTAGTAATTAGCTGTCAGAGAGGACCCGACAGCAGCCTCATGTTGTCCGCTCAAATCATATTAATGAAATGCAATCCACTCAAATGTCCGGAATGCATATCTGTAATTGCATTAAGCAGAGAGACTGGGGACACCAGGATCAAACTTCAGTCTCTGAACAAGCGCTACGATCAAGCACATTAATCCATTATTTCTTCAGAATCTGACAGCCAATTAATATACCAGGCTTTTATACACCAGGCAAAGGACTGATGTCCCTGTCATGATTCTGTTTTAAAAAAAACCATTAAAATGACTGTTTGTACTCAGGGATGTCAAAGTAAATGCTGGGTGTAATGTTTCTAATCAAAATCAATTGTTCAAAGGTGGAAAGGTAAGAAACAAACTTTAGAGGTACACTGTCATCTCTCCACAAAAAAGGAAATTTAAAGATCTGAAAGCCTCACCGCTTTCCCTGGTGCTTTTAACAAAAACGTAGCTAAAATTAAGTACTAGTCAGAGTTCAAAAACTCAGCTTCATCAAGTGATTTTGAACAAGACATGCTCAGCGTGGTTTCTTTTTTATTTTTAACACAAACAGGTCTTCATTTTAAGGATTTCACTGGTATTTACAAGTAAGCACATAAATACATGGAGCAAGACGGCCCGGTCCGAGTTTTCTTGCTTCACTTCACAGAACACACGTCGTTAATTACCAAAGCTGCCTCACACAAATGAGAACTTCTGCGGGACCAGGAAGCCAAAAATGAGAATAAATACCTCCTCCAATCTGCAGAACTGCGCAAATGGCCTATGAATCAGACCACTTGGAAGACTGTGCAGGTCGGCGGTGCATTCGGGACTGTGATAAAATTTAATTAGCAGCTGCTATTGGGACACTGTTACCAAAGCGCTGTGGCACACAGAGGACACTCTGCAGGCCATGCACTGCAGGTGCCCTTGGTGGGGACCGCCGAGGTGGGGTTGCCTGCATTGTGCTGAAGCAAACTCGGTTTGGGCTGAGGGCCAGAATGCATTTCTGGGCTTCCCAGGATCTGGACCCTGCTTCTCCATCGTGGTCTCCCACCACTCTCTGACTCCTCTGGTAGCTTCCGCCACCCACAGCTCCAGGGCTGCTCACGTCTGTGACGGGTCCTTCTACTCACTGTCCCTCAGTCACAGCTTCCCATGCTGAGCCCGACATCCCTTTCTCAGCTGCATTTGGAACGCTTTCCGCGGGGCTCTCCATCCCATGCTTACTCTGCATCCAGCACCTACCAACGCCGCCCCACGGCACCTGTTGCTACGCTGACTTCCTTGACCTGAGTGTACGCAGCTGGAGCTCAGGGATGACTACCTGAACCAGGCCCGACATGCGACAGCGACTCAAGGAAAGCTGGCTGAGTCCAACGGAGCATGGACATTGTTAAGGCCCTTGATGGGAATTTCCACATTGCTTCTCCACTCCTTCCAGCAAGAAGTAGAGCTTACGATGATTCTCATTTTATAAAGAAACTAAGGACGCGCCAAGGACACTCGGAGGTGGCACTTGGACCCTGCAGTCCGCCTCTGGTGCCCACGTGCTCATGCACCACTTCCTCCTGCCGAGAGGCCGATGGTGACGGTGCTAACTCACCCTTCAGGCTTAGCTCAGGCACCTCTTCAGGAAAGTACTGCGACGCCAGCTCCCCGCTGGCTGCTCCCGAAGCCCTGCTTGCCCATGTCAAGGACCTCCGAGCACCTGGCAAGCAGGGCCCGTGTCCTCCCCTCTCTGAACCCTCAGAACCTGGCATGGGCTCCCTTCACACTTGGGCAAACGAAAGCCCCACACTCATTATAGCCAGTCAGCTTACCCGGGGCGGGGGGGTGGTGTGTGTGTGTGTGTGTGTGTGTGTGTGTGTGTGTGTGTGAACAGAAAGTCTACACACTAGTGGACTTATCCCCCCGCCCTACTTCATCACCTGAACAATTTTAACCGAAGCAGGTCGCCTAGAATACACTATGGTCTCTACATAAGCAAACGTTTGTAAATGAGAAGACACAAAAGGCCTCCCCAGGTCATCAGGATCCCAATCGTGTCAGGGTGGGATCAGAGTCCTCTTCCAAGCAAATCAAGGAAACCGGGGCACCAATTTCAAGCTCTATGTAAATTCTGCTGTTGTTCTTAAGTGGATCATCAACATTCCACCCAGGAGAGGAAACTAAGCTCACGCATTCTTCTTCCCCGTTTGGCAAGCTCCTACTTAACCTTTAAAACCCACTGCAGACACACCTCCTGTGGAGCCTGCCCCAATCCCTCTAACGTGGCTGATCTGCACAGAAGAGTGCCTTGTGGGCATTACTTCAGTTGTGAAAACTAAGTGTGCTGAATCTGTCTTCTACAGCTTCTCATAGAAATACTAGCTACTTCTAGTTGTATTTCTACAGACCTATCACCCTTCCACCTAAAAATACAACCCCACCACTCAAATTAGATCCCAAACCCTGGGGAAGGGGACATTGATTTTATAAGCAAAACCAAAGAAGTAGCCTCAGCAACCCAGACCCCATGCTGCCTCGCCCGGTCTTCTGAACAGGCATCTCTAACTGCAGCTAATGCACTGCACTGCACGCCCTCCGCGTCTCCCCCATTTGACAGTGAGAGTGTTCTGCCTGAGTCTCCAGCTCTGAGCTCAGCGGCAGGCCTAGAGACTGATAACACATGCTCAACTTAATGCAAGAACGCCTTCATTCAAATCTGGGTTTCTCATCTCCAGCATCAAGGCCAGGATCTAACCATTAGGCCCAACAGCCCAGAGCTGCACGAAAAATAAAGCCCACCCATGTTCTTTCTGATACGACCACAGAGCAACATTCTTGAGCAATTTGAACCATCTCCTCAGAATTATTTTTTTTTTGGGGGGGGTTCAATATTTTTTAATTCATTTTTTTAAATTTTTAAATTCATTTTTATTGATAGACTTTTTGGGGTGACATCTGTTCCTCAGAATTATTTCAGGGGAGTAGTGAGTAGACAGACTGAAGTTCAATTCCTGACTTTGCAACGTCTAGCTGTGACTTTGGCCACTTAAGAAAGTCCCAGTCTGCTCATCGATTGAACAGGGATAATAGCACTTACCTTATGGGGCTGCTGGGGACAGTAAATTAAATGATCCGTGTAAGGAGCTTTGCACAGTGCCTGGCAGGTGGTCAGTGCTTTAAAATGCAGGCTGTCTGGGGCAGGCAGTGCAGAGTGCAGCTCAGTGTTCAGATCATGGACTTAGGAGTCAGGTGGTTTTGAGTCCTGACCACAAATCATGTGAGCTTGGGAGAGTCAACCACTCTCTCTCTCTGCCTCTTTCTCCTCACTCATCAAAGTGGACAATGGCAATTACCTTTTAGATGGTTTCAAGGAATAGCTGGGAGTGTATGTAGGAGTACCTAGCACAGACCCTGGCACACATCGGCCCTCAGCAAATGTCTTCAGGGACCCATGGGAAACTCTGGCATCAGTCTTCATCTTCCAACTCTAGCTCCTAATACCGAGCCCAGTCCTGTCCATCTATGAGCTCTTGAAAGGCTGACAGGCAGATGACTTTAAATATCAGCATCTGACCAGCCTCTGATTTGCAGGACTCATGTAAGGCTCACCTATCAGTGTGAAGAAGGTGTGGATTGTATTCAGGGAGGTTCTCCTGGAAATGTACCTTGAACAACTCCAAGTGTAACTAGGTGTCTAATTACCTTTCTCAAACTGAGGATGTTTTCCCCAGCTCCAGTTCCTCCGCCAGGCCAGAGAGATTCTTCTAAAATGCTGATGGAATCCTGCATTTCTACTGACTGTAGCTCTCTAGTGGAACTCCCCATGCCAAGCTCCGTATCCTAAAGTGGGCTCCACAGCATCAGTAGGTCTTCTGCCTCAGAAGGGCGCGATGGCCAAAAGTTTGAAAAATGCTGGGTTACCCTCCTTTAGTACACGTTACTGCGGGGGCACGTGCAGACTTTATTGCTTACTGTGTACTTCTGGGAGGAGAAACCAAGTCAACTGCATTCCCAGAGTCTGTTGGCCACAGAACGGTTTCTATTCAAACAACACCCATTTTCAAATGGTGGGCATCCTCCTTAGAATGGGACTTGAAGGATTTTTCACAAGCCTGCCTTTCTAGTTGTACCCCTTCCCCTGCGTCTTCCTCAGCTCACTGCTTTGCCCCT
>PVJL010003144.1:129814-157776 GCA_004026885.1 Lyroderma lyra
CCCCCCCCCGCCCCGAATGAATCCCGCTGTGGAAGAGAAGGTCCTGGAAGGCAGTTCCATGAACGATTTGTCTGTGTACATCTGCCATTAACAGGGGCTCAATGATGCTGAGTAAATGCTCACTGAATGTCAGAAGGAGCCACTGCATACAAAGTGATAGAATTTTTAAAATATGGTTTAAATGACTTCAGTTTTATAAACTTAAAGACTTTTTTATTTCTCAGGCCATAAATTGTTAGTGGATTTAAAAGCATCATGTACTTTCTGCTCTACTGAATGCAGAATCTGAGAAAGGCAGAGCCAAGGGGCCTTCTGAGATCTGCTGACCCCGCGCTGTCATTTTAAAGATGAAGAAACCGAAGCCCAGAGAAGGGAGGGGCTTGCCCAGGCCAGCCCTCATCCCTGCAGCTCTGTGGTCTCCACAGGCAGTTCCTCAGAAGTATGGAGGTGACAATCAGGGTTTCGCCACCCAACCGCCTCCTTGTGCCTAGCTGAGCTGAAGAGAGCTACTCCATAGTAACACCAAAATAGTTCTGCTTGTTCATTGTGGACTCAACAGCCACGATGAGTTGTGGCACATGTAGAAAAGGTTACAAAAAAGCAGTGACAGTATGACACAAGGAAAGCCCCCACCAAGAGTTGGCTGGTGTTCACTCTTAATGTTAAATGATGAATTCTTTAGACAGTCACATATTTCTTCAAGAGAATTCTGAAGGAACTCCGTGACAATTTGGCATCATATCCAACTTATGTTACCTAACATATTTTCGCAGCTACAACTCCCCGCATGAGAAATTCTATATGGACAGATCTATGGTGATTGGTAAATTACAATATGCACAAGTACAAATGCTTCTAGGAAACAGGCTTAATGTAAATATGTGATCTTTTATACAAAATCCATGCTACCTACATACACAGGTTGGGGTAAAAGATGTGTAAACAGATACACTTTGGAGAAGACAAGGTTTGTCTTTAAAAAGACTTGGGCTTATTTCTTCTTTAAACAATGATTGTGCAGTGGGATTTATGAGGCATGTAAACAACACAGCTTTAAAAGAGTTAACACACCCCTACCAGAAGTCCTAACAAATTGAATCTTATTTAATTAGATATTGTATTGGGGGGGAATGAAATAAAATTCTTTCATTAACTAAACCAAACTCCCTTAAAGGCAACAATATGTTCCTCTCTGTCAGGACAGAATGGAATGAAATCTTTATTTTAATTGGGGTCAGACGAGGAGCCATTTGGCTTCGGATGCTTTGTTTATCAGCCCTGAGCTTTATGGCTGAACCGGAACGTGAAATATTCCATTACACAACCGTTCCACTTAGAAGCCCACTTTCCCAATGGTTTTCCATATGCTAAATGCTGTAAATACAGCCCAAACTACCTTGAAATTCAGAGGTAGAATGTTTAAAGATTCCTCAGTGACACGAGAATCCCAAGATGGCCTCGGGTCAAAGGTGATGCCTCTTCTATCCATCCAGCAATGTGGCTTTCCTTAGACGAGTGCTCTGTGACCGAGAAGAGTAGGCTAGGAATGCCATCCACTGTGCACCTGACTGGAAGGTTCCAGATGTGACAGGGATTTACCTACCTCCCACTGCATGCCAGGCTCTGAGGGACAACACAGTAGGATGGCTAAGGGCAAGGACTCTGCAACCAGAGGCTGCATTAGAATTCCGACCCTGACTCCCCCTAGCCGTGTGACCTGGGGCAAGTCACTTGGCCTGCTGTGCGTTAGTACTCTCATTTGTACAACAGGAAAAGCAGTGGCAGTCACCTTACAGGGCTGTTGTGATGATAAACGAGCAGTATGTGTCAGGTGCTTTAAAGAGGGTCTTCAGGAGACGCTGGGCAGGTAACTGGGCAGAGAGGAGCAAGTGTGTAACCACCACCGTGTTTTCTGATGAGGTTCATAATTTCTGTCCACAAGGGCATTCTGAAGACTTAGACCTTATTACCTGCAAAAAGGTGGCCTAAACCCTCTGATACAGTAAATACTTCAAACTTAAAAATCGGCCCCTTTCCTGTGACTGAGGGTAACAATAGTTGCGATTACGTGTACTAACTCACTCAGAGTGTGCGTGTGTGCGTGTGTGTGTGTGTGTGTGTGTGTGTGTGTGTGTGTGTGTGTGTGAGGTTCCAGGCTGAGAGTCACTTAAGCTGATCACGTGGAATTATGACTCCTCCCCACTCCCCCGCAAATGCATTAAAGCAGGAAAATATTAATAGAGAAAAACTTTTTTTGTCTTAAAATAACTAGTGTTCAGAGAGTCAAAAGATAGTTTCCATTTCCTCTACGAAATTTCATTTGGTTTTATTCAGTTCCCTCAAAATGCATTCACTCAAAAAACAACTTTCTTTTTATCTTTGAAGTTCTAGTATCGAAATTCATCTCGAGTTGCAGGATTCCTTTTCAAGCACATCAGTAGTGGGTTAATGATGACATTATCTGACAAAGAGAGATGGAACTAATGGAGAAAATACTGCCTCGGCTCGACTTGGCAAGCCCACAGTCAATGTTACACACAACGAGGCTCCTAAAATGAACCTGGGAAAGGAGCGAAAATTTTGGCAAAAGGTACATTTTTTAACTTTCATTTTCAGTGATGCCAATGAAATCATGTTGTCTGCACCTGACAGGAGAAAGTCCAATTGCAGCTTGTCTTTGAAATCTGCATTCACACATGCTTACAGGAAACACAGCCATTTCAAACTAAATGCGTCATCCACAGTCTGTAAATTCCTAGACGACACCCGTGAAGTTCTCTCTATGCCTTTCCCCATTTTCTGTGAAATGTTCTGTTCTGAAAAATGTCATAAAATGAGCTTCACAGCGGTATTTTGATTTGATGGTAAATCAGTTTTTTTTTACTATTTTCATACAATTGTGCCACGATTTTGACACCAAAAAAAGCTAAGTGGACAGACATCCAGGTGTATGTATTCACTAACTACACATCTTCAATGAGGAAAAGGGCTTATTTTAAAAGTTGCTGAATCTCTTAAACAGAGTTCAATGCAAAGTTGCCAGGAACGCCTAAATAAATATCAAGGAAGTGTCAAAGGTGTCCATGGAGGGACCAGGTAAAGTGTAAAGTGTTAATTCTTTTTTTTTTTTTGCTTTTTGCTATGTGGGTAGTTCCCTGGCTGGGAATCGAACCCAGGCCGCAGCGCTGACAGCGCCAGCACCGAAGCCTGAAGCCACTACACCATCAGGGAGCTCCTAAAGTGTTAATTCTATCTAAAAAAGCGTAAAAGAACAGAGGGAAAAGACAGATATACTGAAGAGCCAGTGATCCTAACACGTATTCAAACCTGAAGAAAACACTGAAGCCAGAGGAAGTGCGAGCAGAGGACCCCGGCGGTGTCCTGCGTGTATCCCACGCTGTGTGCTCCCTGCCCATTTCCGCACAGTGACAATGAGGACTTACAGAACGCACGCTCCGTCCCGCTCCATCGTCAGCCTCCTGAGGGCAAGGCGAGGGATGAGAGGAGACCCTTTTGCCTCTCTCTGACTGGGTGACAGGGACACTGTATCAAAGGCGAGCACATGTAGGCAATCTGCAGAAACAAGGTGCCTGGTGGATAATGAATGCACGCATGTAACCACAGACGAGTTCTGGCTCTGAGGGCAAAGCAGCAAGGCCAACGTCAGGGAGCTTCCGTCTATGAAGAGGCTCATAACCAGACAGCACACGAGAAAGTACACGAGTGGTGACACCCTGCTGGCCCGGACATGGAGCTGGAAGTCACCGGCAGCTGAGTAAACCTGTGCAAACCACTTGCTTCCTCATCTGCAAAGTGGGGGTATAAATACTTGTGGGAGGGCTGTTGGGGCATTAGAGATACTGCACAACAGCGTCTCACACTGGGAGGTGCTCAACGAAAGGGACTCCAGCAACTGTCCCTCCCACAGCCTCCTCTCCAGGCCGCAGGTGGATGCCACTGTCCCAGCGAGCACACACAGTGGAGCAAACCTTTACTGCGCCTTGGGTGGCGCTGAGCAAGCCTCTTCAATTTGAGATAAACTGACAAGAGGGCACAGCCTGCCAATGCTCCAGCCCCCAGTCGGGCTTCCCTCCCAAGCGCCAGGTCTGTTTTCCCAGGTGCACACGGGATGCCACCACTAGCATGACCCCCATGTTCCTCAAAGGCCACCCTCCGATTCTGAATCCTTCGTTTTCCCCACCACTCAGCCGGCTGCACTCCAGACCACTCATTGACGTGTCAGATTATGAGTCAAGGTTGTATCTAGCCCTTTCGTTTCCTGAGAAGCCACCTATTCCGGAGGAAACCACCTGCATGTGCCTACAGCTATCCCTGCCTCACGGTTCCTCTTCGTCCCCCTCCTGCGTTGGCAGTGTCCCTCTTCAAAGATGCAGCTTGGAAGTCCCAACGAATGTTCCGGCCACCGCTGTCCTGCCCACAGCCCCAGCAGCCCTGCCGAGGACATGCATGTCACCTATTAGCCTCTGGGACTGAGAGTGTCTCAAAGGCAGAGACGATGTCTTAGGGACCCCCACGTTCCCGCACCCAGGAAAGTGGTTGGAATTTATTGCTTTCACCTTTGTACGCATACGTTGAACAATAAAGAGGAATGCAGAGTGGATTAGCCAGAGGTGAGTCCACACACACACGCCCCCCCACGGGTACCCTCACAACAGGACACGGACAGTGTTATCTGTGGGGCACCGACCACCGTAACAAGTGTGTGCGTGCCTGCCACCTGTGTGGACAGCAGCCACGTGACTCAGACGGAGCAGGGATCACCATCCCCGGTCCATGGTGAGGAAATTAAAGTGAGGAGACAGACCCACATGCGGTCACCCAGCGAAACCGGCGCGGGGAGACGGACGCCACGCTGTTGGCCTCTCCGCCAAACCATGTCGCTCTCAGCAATGGGGACCACGGCGGCCTCAGCTCCTGCTCGCGCGCCAGCCACTGGTGTCCACTGCTTCCGAGGACAAGTGCTGCAGCCCCGAGGCAGCCCCCAACATGGAGGGGTAGGGGATGCAAAGGGGTGACTTTGTACAAAGTAAGAAAAGATTCCTAATAACAGGAGCTTTATAAAGATGGGGCAGCTGCTCCAGAAGGAGGGTGGCTCCCTGGCACTTGAGGTGTGCAAGCAGAGGCTAGAAAGCCTCATGGTGGGACGCTGTGCAGGCGAGTCAAGCATGGAACAGTGATAAGGCCACAGAATATTTCCAGTCTTGAGATTCTCAGATGAAAAATACTGATTAGGAAAACAATGTGAGCTCAGGCCAGGCCAGGAAGTAGGCTGTGCACAAGGCCCTCTACACCTTCTTCTTTCCGACTGCCAAACTCTGACACATCCCCAAGGCCACAGTCAAATATCCCTGCCTCTGGGAAGCCCTCCCAGAGCCCTTTGCAAGCTAAGAATCCCTGCGCGGCACTGCCACGGCCTTCTGTTAAGAGCCCAGATGTTCGAGGCAGTCAGACTTGGGCCCTGGCCCTGGTTCTGGCTTTAGAAGGGCGGCCTCAGGAAAGCTCCTTTACTGCTCTGAGCGCAGGTTACTGTGAGGATCTGTCACAGAGCAAGGGCTCAGGAAGTGGCGGCAGCCCCAGCCTGTGATGAAATGCCCACCTACCCGGACGAGACCGTGCGGAGGACAGAGCAGCTGCTGGGCCAGCGCTGGCTGAGAACGGAGTCAGCGGTCAACTGACAACCACAGCAGCAGCACGGCAGAACGCCGCCTGGCTCCAGGGCAGACCCGGGTCTGGTCCCCACTAAGCCACTGACAGCTCTGAACGCTGGGAAAGTCACCTCATATTTCCGATCCCCTGTTTCTTCATCTGGGGAATGTGACCGATGTTAGTACCTGCACCTCGTCCCTACAGTGTGCTGCGTGCAGTCCAGGACTGAACCACGGAGCACCACGCCAACATCAGCAAGTGTGTGTGGCAGGGCAAGGTTGGCATGAGGACAGGCGAGACAGAAGGGCTGCAGCCTGGCCTGGCTGGGGGGCTGGGGGCTGGCTAAGGCCCAGGGTCCCCCGGCTCTCAAAACAAAACCCAGCAGTTATCAGGGCCTCGTGACTTGAGGGTTTCCACTTCGCTTGCATGTGGAGGCTGTGTGCGGTCAAACACACGGGAAACCAAAATCAGAGGGGAAAATGACAAAGGGAGAGACAGCAGAATACAGAGGATTGCACAGGTCAGAGTGTGCCTGGAAAATAAAAGCTCCAAACAAGAAACCAGCAGAATGGCAAAAAGGCAAACAGACGATCAAAAGCACCAGAACAAAACATAGGCCGGGAAGTCAGTGCCAAAGAATTGATTCGTCAAACGTATGAATCTCTCACGCTGAAGCAGAAATATCACAGCCCTGGCTCCTGACTGTGGAGCCCTCTCGTCATAATGGGAGCTGTGAAGAGGCCGAGGAGTACAGCAACTTTCATTTCCCTCTGTGAACGCAGAGGGCCCGGCCCCAGGAGGACCTCGCCTTGTGCCGGCGGCAGGGAGCGCGGTGCTAGTGAATGGGCCGGCACTTGGCTCCCTTCACTTGAAAGCTCAGAGGCCTCTACGGATGCATGTCTCGGGCGAGAGCAGCATCCTGGGATGTGGCCTTGTGGACACACATGAGGAAAGGTGAGTGTCCTTCTCGGCATCCTGGGGACTAGAGTTCCTTCACTCCTCTGTTCAGTGCTCCTTCCTGGCTGCATGGCCCATCGGCTATTCCGGCAGCCGCAGCAAAGGCACGGCGCGGCGCTCAACAAAGCAGGAGCCAGAAATTTAACAGCGATGATGCAACGGGAAGACTCCCGAATCTGTGGGGGGCCCCCAGAAAGGGTGTATATAAGTTTGGTTGGCAACGGTAAAAAACTGTGGGCAGCTTGGAACTGTGGAAGGAGTGGGTTTGGAGCCAAGAGACGCCGGTTCTACCACCAGCTTTGTCATTAGTGGTTGTGTGCTTGTGGCCAAATTACCTCATCTCTCCGAGTCCGGGTTTCCTACGCTGGAAAACACTGTTCAGGGTGGCTGGGTGAATGAAATTAGATGAGATGTGACGACGGCTGCAAGTGTGTTTGCCTCAGAGCTGTGCAGTTTAAGTAATCTGAAGAAGGCGTGCGGCCATATTTTAAAACATTTCTGATATTCTGAGAACTAGAGGATGAGCACAGCTTGTGGCTCTTCCCTGAAAGGGCTGCAGAACTGGGATCATCCACGTTTATTACTACGGAAGTGTCATTCTGAGGCCTGTTTATCTTTTGGTCTCTCTTCTCTGGCATGTTGTGAGCATCCCTGGCCTTTGCATCCAAGCCTCTTCCTAGTGAACTGAAAGATATTCTTGAGAAGGCTGTAAAAGTTGTACATTTTATTGAGTTACAACCACGAAACTCCAGATTGTTTAAAGCGCTGTGTAAAGAAATGAACAGCACTCACGGCACATTCTTTTTGCATTTGGAGGTAAGGTGGCTATCTCGTGGCAAAGTCCTTACACGGATGTTTGAACTTGGACATGAAGTCCAGGTGTTTTTTGAAGGCCATCATTTCCCTCTTGTGCCAAAGTTTCAGGCCAGTGATTAGCTTCAAAGTCCTGCATATTTGTCAGATATTTTTCTATTGAAATAAACAAACTCAACTTGGGACTTCAAAACAGTCAATCACTACATTCAAAGTAACCCACAACATTGAGTCAATGATTAAAAAACTGGTCTTTTGGAAAGTGTGCAGTGAAAGAGGTCAGTGTGAAGTTTCTGAGACTCTGCACAACTTCTTATCTGAGAATGACTTGCACCTATCCCAAAATACAAAAGGGAATATTGTAAGTCACTTGGAAGGTCTTCAAGTGTCCTTTTATAAGTACTTTCCCCAACATGGAAAAGAAAACAACCGGATTGCAGATTCTTTCAATGAAGAATGCTTCAAAGAAGCTAAACTATCAATCAATGAAAAAGAGCAGGTAATGGAACTTTCAACTGATTCTTCTTTAAATTCTGATTTTAAAAGAAAATCTTACTAGCTTCTGGGTAGATGTCAGTGAGGAATACGAACAGCTCAGTGAGAAGGCACTCACATACCTCACATTTACTAATATGGAACTAGTGGAGCTTTTTCTTCTTACGCCTTCATAAAAAATAAGTACCTCAACAAGCTTAATGCAACTCTGGATTTAAGACTGTATCTTGCATCTTTTGAGCCTGATTTCAATAAACTAAGTGCATCAAAGCAAGCTCAACGATCTCACTAACAGTGTTTCAATCGGCTAGTGATCTCCATAATAGTTACTACAGACTTTTCAGATAACACTCATAATATTATTATTAATAATAAATTAAAAGTTTGTTGAATACTTGATAATCATTATCAATATTTAACTGTGTTACAAATACTGTAAAATTAAATCTGTGGTTTGTACTTTTATTGTAGTAATTTTTCTTTCCTAACTTATTACCTCATCTCTACTATTTTATATGAAGATAGGCACCGAACAAAAGTGTCAGTATTTAAAAACGGCTGTTTTAAAAACAGGGGGTACAATTGATTTATAGAAGTGGGTTTAAACGGGGCACACAAGTGGAAAAAGAATGGGAACCACTGCTCTAGGTTAAAGGTCTCTAAAGAGACATAATAACCAAATGCAAAGTGTCATTCTTGATTTGAGCTCAGGTATATTAAAAAAGAAAGATAAAAGATTCTGGAGCCAACTGAGAAAATTGAATATAGATTATAAATTAGGTAATATTATTGTAGCAATGTCAAATTCTTGAGAGTAATAATGGCTTTGTGGTTATGACAGATAACGTCTGATTCTTAGGAGACAGGAGAGGTAGGGCGGAGTGAAATGTCATGATATCTGCAACTTATTTTCAAATGCTTCAGCAAAAAACTAAAAATAAATCAAAAATATAGTTTTTTTCAAGTGTGCATCTATATCTTGAAAGACAATGCAAATGTGTAAAATACTAATTATCAGTGAATTTAGGTGCAGGGTAAATGGATATGACTGTACTATTCTTTCAACGTTTCTATAGGTTTAAATTTTTAAAAAATAAAGTTAAAGGAAAAAGAAAATGTCAAATTTTTATTTTTTAAAGAGCTCAGTAATATAACTTATGGGTGAAATGGATTTGCCTTAAAATACGTCAGCCAAGAAGAAAAAAAGAAGAAGGAGGTGGGGAGAGGGACAGGAAATCAATGAAACAAATATGACAACAGTGTTGATGGTTACTGAAGCTGTGTGATGGGCAGATGGGGAATCTTTACTTTGTACTTACGCGTATATTTGGAAATCTTCATAATAAAAAGTAAAAATAAAATAAAGTTCTAATTTAGGGAGTGTTACTTGCTACAAATGTCTAAGAAGGTTAATACCCAAAATATGCGAAGAGCTCATGTAAATAAAAATAAAAAACACTGAGGGCCCAGCAGATAAATGGGCAACAGGGTTCAGAACACAAACACGAACCCCAGGCTTCTAAACGTGAGGAGAAGGCGAATGCCACTGGTAATCAGAGATACAAAAATTAAAACAGAATTCAATCTTTTTTGACATATTAAATTTACAAAGACAAAAAATATACACTCCTAGTTACAGACTGGTGGCTGTAAATGGAATGTTGATAAAAATGAACAATAGTAAAACATTCATGAAAAGTAATTTGATAAGTGTATCAAGAAACTTAAGATATGCATATCCTTTCATCTAACATTAGAATGACTGGAAATTTAGTTAGTTTAAGGAAAACCTCAAATTCCAATGAATCTCTACGTGTAAAGCTGTTTACATCAAAACAACAACAAAAATTTAAATCTCCCTTGAGAGGCACAGTTCAGTAAATTAGGGCACATTTAAGCAGAGGAATTATGTAACCATTTGCAAAGCCAATATTTCATGGTGTCAGGGAAATCTGAATGACAAAGATCACATTAAAAGGGAAGAAAAAATTGTATTGACTGTATCAGTTCAATTACATAAAAAGGCATGAAAACACTTGCAAAGAAATACACCAAAATTTAATGCTTCTTGCCTTAGGGTGGTGGGAATGTGAGTGGCCTGTTTTCCATATGCTTTCGTCTTTCCCAAATTTTCTGCAATAAAAATATGTTACTTTATAATCAGAAAAAACCATCACATTATTATTTTTTAGATGTTGTCTCAACCTGACCCTGGTATAATCTTTGTCATCGTGCCTGTTACTACAAGAAGAGAAACTTCACAAGCAACTAGATAGCCGTGAGTGGCAATAGGGACTCACCAATGTGGGATGGATTTTAACTAGCACAAGGGACCCTATACATAGGAACATTCAAAGGCAATTAGAGATGGTAACAATATTATAAATAGAAAAGGAGCCAAATAAATGTTTCCTGGATATCATTAATTTAGTTGTAAAATAGATTCACAGTTACTCTGGTAACCCCATATACAGAAGGCACTCATTATAAAGACAGCCATGTGTTAAACAAGAAAATGTAGATTCAGCGATGGCTCCGCTGTACGCAACTAAGATATTCCCACGGAGACAGCAGTTCTCAAAATATCACCCTCGAAAACAGAAGCTTCATGGAGGAAAACAACCCGGGTGCAATGCTAATTGAGTTGGTCCTGTCCACCTCTCCCAGAATCCAGCTCTTTGCCTCCTCCTCTCTGCTCTGGCTCGGTCTGAATACCATGACCCAGTACAGAACACTTCCTGGAACTTTCTTATTTGTAAAGTGGGCATATTAACGTCCTTTACCAAAAAAAAAAAAAAAAAAAAAAAAAGGAGAGAGCCATTACTGCGTAGGACTACAGAGAAGACTGGACAAGAGAGGCCATGGGAATGCCCCCAGCACAGTGCCAGGCAAACCCTATTGATCCCATCTCCGAAAGAGCTCATTCCCCACCCTTTCCTCGGTCACCAAGTGAGTTCAAGTCACCCCGACGTCCTGCCTGCGTGAGCAGAGTGACCTGATTGATCTCGGTGCTTCCACTGAGACACCCCCTCCCAGCAGCCAGCACCATTTTTCTACAACACATGAAAGTGACTGTTCACACAATGAGAGGGCTTTAAAAGCCCTTCACCGACTTTCCCCTGACTTAGCATACAATCCAAACTCTTTTCCGTGGCTTGCAAGGCCTTGTGTGATCCAGCCTTCCCTAAATCTTCTACAATCTCTAACTTCAACTCGTGCCACTTGCCTCCTGGTTTGCTGCATCCTGGGCTCCCCAGTTCCTTTTAGCTCCTTCGAGGTGCCATGCTACCTCCTTCCCTCTGCCTGGAAAATTTCTGCCCTCAATCCAACCTGGTTGGTAATTCTCCTCCTTCACCTCTCCTGTGAAAATGTCAGCTCCAAGAGACTTCCTCAATCATTTCATCTGGAGCAATAAAGAACATTTTAAATGAAACATTTTATGTGCTATACCTGTGTGTCTCTTTGTTTACTGTCTACTTCACTAGAATGTAAGCTTTTGGGGAACAGGGGTTCATCTTTTTCTAAGTCACTACGACTGGCTGCCTAATCCAATGCTCATACTCGCACCTCTCTCTTTCCTAAGAGGCTCCTATTTTGTTCACACCCCCATCCTCTTCTGTCAGGACAAGAAATTCAGGTCCCATCCCAGAGGCAGGGGTGGGTCCTCAGGTCTAAGCGAGTCCCTGGGGTCTCACTTCCTTGTCAGTCCCTGTTTGGGGCATGGGTATATGACTAAATTCTGGTCAACGATATATGAGATGAAGTCACCGGGAGAGCCTCTGGGAAAGCTTCCTGAATCTTAAGAGACTCCAGGAAGAGATGGTTCCTTGGCTGCCTGTGGAGATTGCTGCAAGGGTGGCATGCAACGCCTGGGAGTGACATAGTCATTTGGAGACCACAGGGAAGGCTGCCTGGTGGCCTGGCCCACAGCTGAGGGGGCAGACTCAAGAACGAAACAGCGGGGTTCTTGATGTCATCAGTGAGTTGCTCAATCAGTCAATCTCTGAACTGCCGACCGTCGGACCTTGCCATGAGCATTATTTCAGACAGATTTCTGTCACCTGCAGTTGACAGTGCATTCTTTTGTCCACTTGCCTCCAATCTAGGGTAGTGTCCGCCACATAGTAGGCACTCAATAAAACTTGTTTGAATGAATGAATCGGTGCTCAATGTAAAGTTTTATTAAAAAACAATCTTGCTATCAGAGTAGAATTCATACCATTTCTATGAGAAAAGTGTTTTTTGTTTCTTTCTCCTCCACCCTCTTTTTTAGTGCACAAACTACATTAAAAGAAAAAAAAGGAAGAACAATAGAGAAAACATTTTAAATATGATTCTACCATCCTAACACAGCACAGGACTGAGCCGTTAAAAGAACGGTTCTTAGTACAAACTGACTCCTTACACCAAGGCGGCTTAAGCCATGCAGGGAGTTCCCCAGGCGACAACGCAGCAAGTCCCCCTACGTGCAATGCTACGTGGCGCCTTCGGGTGCCACGGGCTGTTAAGCTTCCTGGCTTGTTCACAGGCAAAGTTTTAAATGTATACAGAGCATCCATTTGTAAATAAGCCTCATAGGAGGCAGATTCGTGGTTAAGAGGCTTTGGGATCACAGCTGGATTTAAATCCTGACTCTGCCACTCCTAGGTGTTGTGACTTTGGGCAAGTCACTTACGTTCTCTGAGCCTCAACCTCCTCACCCATACAATGGGAACAATACCTAATCCACAGTTCTGTTTTGCTGGTTAAGACTAAGTGTGGTGTCCATATGACACCTAGCTTGCAGTTGGTATACCCGGTAATGCTCAAAAGAAGCTAGTTATGATGAAATTCCTCCTATGAAAATCCTTAAGTTTCATGATTCCTTAAAGAAAGGCTTTGCACGTTGAAGGGCACGGCAGTTGGCTAAATGCCATGTGCCACAAGTAATCTGAGATCTGGCTTTTCAGTGTTACCAAAGGCTGACCTCCTTCCTGGAATAGTGTGGCCCAGTGACAAGAGCACAGGCCTTACAATCAGTCAGAACCGGGGGTCTAATCGCAGTGTGCAGTCAGTGACTAGGACCTTAGTTTTGACACTAAATCCATGCTCCTCTTTGTACCACCTGTAACAGGCATCACGCTGCCCCCAACCCCTGCCCAATATATCTCTGGACCGAGGGACAGAGCGCATGTAAACTGTCCAGGACAGCACCTGGCACACAGCAGGGACACAACACACACAAACTACTTTCCATTTCTTTCAATATCAATTCTTCCCAATCATATTCAGGTTAAAACCAGAAGTTCTTGCTACACAGTGAGCTAGGCCTGCCTGGCAGAAGGGTGCAGGACCGGTCCAACTGGCTTTAAAAGGGAGATGACTAAATTGCCCAACAATGGAAATACATATAATAAACCTATTCCACCAATGTGTTTTTGGTTTTAAGGCCCTGCTGTGCTTGCGTCCTGCTTGGACATGGGGGTCTGCAGTACTTACTCACACAGGGAAACTGGCAGAATCCTCTTCCCTACCCAGAGTCGCTGCCTGAGGATGGCAATGTCACAAGAGCAAGGGAGCTCCACAATGCTCAGAGACTTATGAAAATACGCATTTGAAAAAGGGAACGCAGTGCAGCAAGTGGTCGTGTGGGCTGGCCTAGTGCACGGGAGCAATTAGAGCTGGTTTGCAACAACTCAGTGCTGTTCTATTCAATTGCTTAAAGAATTGCCATAGCAACAGCAGCCACACATAGTAAAGTGGCAGCAAGATGGAGCAAACACTTGAAAAAGACTCTCTCTTGTTAACTCTCCTCCCCTCCCCCAAACGAATAAAGGGCCATTTTCCTTCGCCAAAACAGTCTTCCAATCAATGTCCACCCTTCATGCCAAAGTGGGTGACTAGATGTCCATATTTGTCTTTCCTCTTCTTTTTTTTGGTGCTAATAATGATAACAGCAGCTACCTTTTAATGAGCTCCTACTATGTCATAGGTTGATGAAAACTTCACTTAATTCTATCAGCTGGCATTAACTGAGTGCAAACTACACCAGCACCCCATGCCCACAAGGAGCTTGAAGTTTGGTGAGATGTAGCCATGAGCAAGCTTGCTTCTGACAAGAGTGGCACCTGAGTCATCCCGGCGGCACCCACTATAGGCCAGGGACACAGATGAATAAGAAACTCCTTCCCTTCAGACAGCTCCCAGTCCGCGGGGGTGGGGGTGGGGGTGGGGCGCGGATGGAAAACACTGACGGGAGGCCACATGTAGTCGCTAACATTCGGGGTTTAGGAGACCACATTCAGTAATTCACTTGACAAAACCAAACAGATTTCAGGAGGGGTGCTGGGGAGGGCTGAACATTTAGAGTGCTACCTCCTAGCAGTTGACAGGCTGGACTTGCTAGCTCTGTTCCACGTGGACAACACTATAACCCCTGTACATGCGAGAGCAGTGGTAGGCTTGTCCCCAACGGCAGGCCACATGCCCCGCCTGGCACTTCCTCCTCCTGTGGCGCCCCCTCCCAAGAACCAGGGGAAGCGGTGATTCCTACTCTGTGTAAACAGTAAGACGTGCAACCAAAGCTCCAATTGTCATGCCCTGCTTTCAGGGTCATACAGCTAACAGGATACAGAGTCGGAGATCGGAACCCAGGTCATCCTGGTTGAAAGACCTGTAGCGTTTGTTTGCTATGTTGAACAGACTTCGATTGATAGGTCCCTAGTTGAAGAGTTCACAGCATATTCTTGGAATAGTAGAGTTAAAATGGAAAGACATACCATACTGTAAAATTAACCTACTTCTAATGAAAAGGAGAATTAAAAAAAAAATGCAGCAGAGTGGCAACTAATGATCTTGCTGATGTGCTCTCCCTCCAGAGGAGCTGGTAGCACAGTGCAAAGGGCTTTGCTCCTCTGCAGACTTGGACTTGGAAGGACAGCATGACTCCAGGGTCAGGGTTTAGAGTGAATTTACCTGGAAGTGTTTCAGGGGATGGGATATATGCAGAAACGGTCTGGGTCTCTCAGGAACAGGTAGGCCAGAAGCTGGAGTTTCTAAGACGTGACAATAGCTGGGGGCCTAAAACTCCCTAAAAACTAAAAAAACAATGGAATAGGCCCTTTGTGCCTGTAGAAATGGCATGACAATAATAAGGATGATCTGTTCGTAGTTTGAGAGAAAAAGAATGAAGGATCTGGTGGCATCTTGGGGACAAAAGAACATACATTAAGTTGGAGAACTGACCTGGCAATGAATGATGTATTTTATATAAAACTACCCAAGGGGAAACATTGCTCTTCTCTGACAGCTATCTAAAAGAAGCCACTGGATATGGGTCCTCTGCGGGCTCAGAGATGTTGAGAACAGGGTATACAGTAGACTCTCCACTAACTGGAACTCAAACAACCGGTGCTATCTCAACCAACTCGCAAAAGCGGCTGCCTGAGAAGGCCCGTTGCTCCGGTTTCAGTTAACAGAGGGTCTACTTACATTTATGCGGCATCTACCCATCCGCCTGGGTGCCAGTTAGCTGAGTGTCTACTGTATATAACAGTTGGCACATAGTAGGTACTCAAGAAATAGTCTTTGAATAAATAAATTAACAATATTCTCAACAACGGCTTCAGCAAAAATAATAAGAGTTTTCAAAAAGCTCTTCCAGTGCTATCTGTGGGCTTACTTTGGGACTAAAACCTAAAGTGGATCTAAAAATAAAGGCTGCAAACTCAGATGCCTTCACCAGTCCACAAGGAACATGGAAGCGTGACAGGAACAGGTGCAGGACAGCAAACAGAGTAAGCATGCCCTGTCTCCAGATAGTTGGAGGCACCGCTTAGGAAAGGTTAAAATACCACTTGACACACCAACACATGGATGGGCCTGGTTTGTTGAATCTGGCCCACAGACTGTGAGTTTTGACCTCTGATAGAGAAATGGATGAGTTCTACCTGTCTTTCCATCAAAAATCCCTCTGCAAATAATGCCTGAGGATGGGGGTGGGGCAGTGATGGTTGGGGGCTCTGTCGTCAGAGGGGTCTTCAGGGCTGTCATTTCGTCCCAGTGACTAAACATTTGTATCCTTGTGTTCTGTAGTGCTCAGATAAGCAGATGGTGGTGTGTGCTCTCATTATGGACACTGAGGAGAATAAGCAAATGCTTATCCAGCTCAGCTACTTGCAGAAGACAGATGGACTTCAACCCAATCTGTTGCACACCTGGAAAGCTGGGGGATCACCTTTTGACGTAACAACTGGAGATGGGAAAATGAGAGGGGCGGAGAGGCACGGGGGCCGACAGGCACTGCAGCTCTTTTGCTAGCCGCTTCCCATCCACTGGTTCACTAGCTTCTCTGAGCCACCCTGGGCAACAAGGTATAACCATTCCCATTTTACAGATGATGCTACTGAGGCTCAGGAAAGGGGGGGCACATGGTCAAAGTCACATTGTGAGCAGCAGAGCCAGGATCTGAAACCAGGCCAGGCTTCCTTCTATGCACACCTTCTATTTCTATGGAGAGGCCATGGAGAGGTTGGTAGGAACCCAGACCAGCGGAGCAGCCCTCTCCGGAGAGTTCGATGTAGAAAGGGGCTCTTTCCCCTGCTTTTGGGGGCCTGCTGGGTTACAGTCACCTTCGTTGGGGGAGTGGGAAGGTAACTAAAGGAAAGAGCAGAACAAGCATCTCCGCCTCCTGTTCCGAAGGCATCCCTGAGATGCGTGCTAACCATCTAAACTCCAAGAGAAAAGACGGTTGGAGAGCACGCCTCAATCACCGGCACGCTAACACAGGTGGCAGCCAGATGCCACAAGCCAGAGGGCAGAGAGGACTGCTTTAACCAGATCCTTCTCTCTCTGATCGATAACTCACTGAACAATAATCAGGCGGCATTATGACCCTTCTCTACAGGAGCCACAGGGGAAAATAATTTAAGAACATGCTCCAAACACAGGACAAAATAAGGCAGACCGTGGAAAGTCTACTTCCTTCTGACAAATGGGCAAATCCTCCATCATTAGGTCAAAGGAAACCACAAATCTCCCAGGTTCACCCAGCTAGTACTGCTCTCCACCACTCTCTACTCAAACCTCCTCTACTCTCCCCAGCTACTAACCCTTCTCTCTGTCCTGAACAGCTGCCCCCCACTCCCCGCCACATCCTGCCTGGGAGTCACGGAGAAGACGACGGCGGCAGATGGACCGCCTGCCACCTGCCCCTTCCTTTACCTGGATCTCTACACCTTCAGGCTTCCTTCCGCCCGTTCTCTGCTCCAAGGCCGTCCACTCACCCTGCTCATCCAAACCTCTTCCTTCTCGGGGCTCTGTTGCTGTCAAACACGCTCATCTCCCCTGGTTCTTTCTGGCCAACACTTAGATGTAATCAAGTTTCTTCCAATGTTAAAACAGCAAACACTAAACCTCCCAAACTTCCCCTCGTCCCTACAAAGCCACCTGGCTATCATTCTCTGCCCGCACCTCGTACCAGCCAAACTGCCCAGAGGAGTGGTCTAATCTCAGCCAAGACGCCCAAGGCCTTCTCGGGGCTAAGCCCCACTGCGGACGGTGGCTTTGTCCAGTTAACCTGTCTCCAGTGGCTAGGTGCTGCTGACAGACACTCATCCCCTGGCTGTGGGCGTGTTTTCCTGGTTTAGTCCCATCTCTCGGATAGCCCTCCTCGGGCTCCTTTGCCAGATTCCCTTTTATTGGTAGTTCCTGAAATAAGATGTTCTCTGCCTTACATTCTCTTTACTTCTGACTCTACACACTTTCCCTGGTTAAGTATGTACCATCCAAACGTTGACATCTCTCAGATCTTTCTCTCCATCCCACCCCTCTCCCCTGATCTCACAGATTCATATTCAAAGCTGCCTAACGCGACACTTCTTGGATAAATGTCCACTGACATGCCAAACTCAGCGTGGGCAAAAGTGAGCTCATGCTCCTTCCCAGTAAGTTCTTCTCCCTTCATCCCAGTTGATGGGAAGAGCCCTGCCCAATCACCTGGGTCGGTCTTGCTTGACTTCTGATTACTGGGACCTGAGGGTCCCAGCCGCTCACGTTTTTCTAGCCCATCCACTTCTGCCCACCCCTCAGTCATTTTCCAGGCTCAGTCGCTGTCATCTTTCTCCTGGGTTGTGGGAGCAGCCTCCTGGGTGGTCTCTGCCTCCACGTCTGCCTTCCTATTAACCATCCCTCTTCTCATCCCACCACACAGCCGCCTTTCAAAATGCCTACATATTCCTGTAACTTCCCTGCTTTAAAAAGTCATCCACAGCTGCCCCATGGACATCAGCATCCTTTTTAAACTTCCAGACATGTCTTATAAGGTCCCTCTGATCTGGCCAAAACCTACGATTAAGTTTCATTTCCTGCCACGCCCTCCCGTGTGCCCATCTGTCATTCGTTCACTCCTCAAATCTCAGCCCAGATATCATGTCTTCTGGAGCACCTGCACTAAACCCCAGTTCCTGGATGCGTGCCCCTCTTAGGGTCTCCCACATCATCCTCTACTTCCCCTCTGGAGCACTCAGTGAACTGAACTATAGTTGCCTATTTGCTTGTTATTCTCTCCACTGGTCTATCTCCTTCCCTGCTGCCAGCCAATGCCCAATCTGACACATAAGAGGGACTATCTGTGGTTAAAACAATGAATGGATGAAGAGAAATCTCAAAGAAAGATGCATTTTTAAAAAAGCTTATGCTATAAGTGTGGACAGCCATAGGACAGTAGGAAAAAACCAGCAGATTCGTGGTATGAATCACCTTCTAACCTTGATTCTGAAACTGACTTGCTTTATGAGTTCAGATTGATTGTTTAATGTCTCAGGATCTCAGCTCCCCATCTGTAAAACTGACATTACCACCTATCTTTCAGGTTGCTGGGCGCATTAAATGAGATGACATGTGAAAGCACCTGCCACTGTACAGAGTGCATAATAGGCATCAGAACTGTTTTCTAAAATTAAGTGAAAAAGTATAATTATTCAAAAAGGGCATTTGAGGTGCACGAGAATAGAGCTGGCTGGTAACACACATGGCCAGCACTCCATCTGCAATGATGAAAGGAAGCTAAAGGCAGGAGTCGTGAACTCAGTATCAAAGCTGTACCGTGTAAAGGCGAGGATTCCTCCAAGGACGTTAAATTAGAAGAACTAAGTTTCCACGGGTTATTCTCACCACTTTCCCAGCAAGCTGCTGGGAGAGTGAAGCCATTTTTTTTCTTGGGCAGTGTCTCTAGGACACTGTTCTTGCAGGAAACCAATATTGTTGACTTCCTCCAGGACTGCAGGCTGCCTGACAGAAACTGAGATGAAGAGAAATATTTGCCGTATTTATTGCTGGAGCCTAGTGTGGGGAAAAAAAAAATCTTGCACACAGGCACCCAAGCCAGAATCCGAGCAGTCACTAGAGACCACTGCCTTTCCCTCCAGCCCCACTTTTTTGACTTATTTATTTAGTCTCTTAAATCTCTCTCAGATATGTTCTCTTTGCTCTATTTCAACAGCTTTAGACTTCTTAGCTCAGTTTTTCTTCCCAGAACTAGTACACAGTCTTGTCACTGGTCTCTGCCTTGGTCTATCTCCCAACCAACTTCCTTGATGCCTCCAGAAATGCAAATATTCCCTGCTTAACACCTTAAAGCACTCCAATGACCACAGACAGACGCCCAACCTTCCTGGGAAGCATTCAAAGATTCTACCAAGTGGTCTCTACCTCTCAGTGTCTTTCAAAGACACACCCTCTATTCCAGCCATGCACAACAACTTGAGGTTTTTTAGTAAAGAGGTGCTCTTGTTGTTCCCTCTGTTTAAAGCAATTTTTTTTTTACTTACTGGAAAACTCCTTCACAACTCACTTCAACAGAGTAGCTCATCTGGGAAGCCAGCCTTCACCTATGCTGGCAGGATTAATCACATCTTTTGTGCCACACTCTTATCTAGCACCTTTGTTTATTACATTGCATTACAACTGTTTTTCATGGTTGCTTTCCTTATGGGCCTATGAATTCCCCTCTGTCAAATAACAGATGATCAATATAAAAGTTTTTAGATGAATGAATGAAGGAATGACCAAATAATGTATGTGTCACCCTCATCTTTGGCTGTAATGCCCAAGCTGAGTGGTGTGAACTCCTACAAACTGTTACTAAACTATTTGAGATAAACAACAGATATTACAAAGAATTACAAGAGATCTGATTTGCACAGAAGAAATCTGTGAGAGCTTAAATCCTTCTTCCCTACTATAGTGATACTCAGCACTCTGTGGATACTTACAAATGTTGAATGATAACAAGAAACTTTTTATTTTTGGATTTATAGAATAACACTGTAAACATTTCATCACTTCCCTGTGGCTGAAAAACTCTAAGTTTAACAACATCTGCCCAATAAGACAAAACCAAAATTCTGTTACAGACAACAGACAAGGGATAGACAAACAAACCTTGGTAGAGTCTATTTAGACAGCCAAAGAATGGGAAAGATGGAAACTTTGTGCACCATAAAAGATAAAAAGAAAGAAAAGTTCTCTTTCTTGGAAACAACTTAGGATGAAAATTGAAAAGAGGTCAAACATAACTCTTGATACTTCTCAGGTCTTCTATTAATAGCACGTGGCACCCTGAAAAGTCTTGGGCTGAAGTCACAGTCATCCTCTCAGTTACATCCAACCCACATGACAGGATGATGCAGTGATCTGAAACTATTTTACTGCTCTGTGGTTTTAACTTTTGGAATAAACACATTAATTTGAAAATGATGGAATCCAGATCAGAAGTGAAGCAGATCTGGGTTCAAATGTAGGCTCTAGTTCTTACTAGCTCTTTTACCTATAGCAAAAATCCTATCTCAGTTTTTTTTAACCCATAGAATTAGGAGAATATCACCAATCCTGGAAGATAATGCTGAAGAATTCAGCAGAATAAAGCAGACAGAGATCAAGAGCAAAAGAAGATAAAAGAAGAGGGAAAGCATAGATAACAGGTTGGGGAGCTCCAACACACTTACATCAAAGTTTCCAGAATTAAAAAACCAAAACCAAAACCAAAAATACCCCTTAGACTTGGCAAAGAAGTAATATTTCAAGAGATAATGGCTGAGAATATTCCAGAATTGAGGAAAGATGTGAACCTTCAGGTTAAAAAGACACTATGAGTACGAAGCAGGATAAAGGACAATAAACCCATCCTGATATACATTACAGTAAAATTGTAGAATATAAGGTAGAAGTTATTCCTGGAGAGAAAACATAGATTTGTTACAAAAGAAAGACAATAGGATTGATAACACACTTGACCAATAAAAGCAGATGAAAACACAAACCTTCTAAAGGCAGAAGGAAAAACTGTCAATGTAGTTTCATACCCAGATAAACTATCCTTCAAGAGCCATAGCAAAATAAAGGTATTTTCAGATATACAAAGACAAAAGGGGTTTGCAGATCCTCACTGAAAGAAATATTAAAGATATAATTCAACAAGAAGAAAAGAGGTGAACCCATAGGGAAACCATGGTGAACACAGATGTTGATAAATTGTAAAACTAACTACCGTCTATATTTTATTGTGTTTTTTAAGAAAGTGAAGTTAATATTGTAATAACAATAAGATTTGTATATTGGATGTCCAGTGAATAAAGTATATTAAAATCTTCATGTTGTTTAGGAAGATAATAAAGATATTAAATAATTTAGAATTGTTAATTTATGTGATTTCCATATATGTAGGTTTATTCTGTTTTTCAGTATTCTGAGCTAGACTTCCAAAAAAGTTCTCCTTGAGAAAAACAAAACGTCTCTCTTTTCCATTTTGTAGATGCAATCTTCCTATAATAGTTTACAAATAGCCTGCCTCAAATGAAGCTCATGTTTTAATTTACTCTGTAGAAGGTTTGTTTAGGATCCTCTTTTCTCTGCTTTGGTCCTTTCACCAGCTAAGTCATTTTTCCTTCCCTTTTAAGTTCCTTCATTTTTCACATTTGAACTTCAATTAAAAAAAAAAAATCTTCCCCAACCTATACTGGTTTTTACACTTTAACTTTTCATTTTGATATAATTTCAGGTTTACATTACAATTACAAGAACATTACCCGTTCTTGAATTCCCACTTACCTGTTACCTAGATTCTTCACATGTTAACATTTTGGCACAATGACTTTATCTTTTTCTCTCTTTCCCCTTGCACACATGTGCGTGCACACACACACGCACACCCAAGATTGTCTCACTATATGATATATATGTTTTCCCTGTATAAAATGTTTTAAGGAACCATTTGAGAATAAATTTAAGACATGATGTCCCTTCACTGCTGCAAACAGTCAGTTCTGCTGTAATGTGACAAGTATGCCTCTAAAAATCATCATGCTTAGGGGGCATAAGGCTCAAAAACTTCATCAGTGACATGTTTGAAGACAGAAATCTAATAAAAACAATAGCACCATTTTATACATACATGTTCAGTAAGTTGAGAAAATATAAATGCTACAATAAGTATGTCATTTTACCTTGAAAAAGACTTGAAGACTGCTCTGGAATTGGGCATCAGGAGGACCGCAGTCTATGGGTAGGTTGTGAAATGGTGGAAGGAGGATGGGAAATTACGTCATTGTTGTGGACACAATGTGTATGGCTCATAACACACGGGACAAACTAAGGGAGCTGGTATATGTTAGAGGTGAGTGTTTGCATGCACTGAGTATTCCTATACATCTTGGTTCACGTGGGTTCAGTTTTCTGCATTTACCTGTTATTTCTCACGGATGATTTCATGCATAGTCAAACATGAAATTCACATTATGCTCTAATTGTTCCCTAATACAGAGGTATCAATTGCATTAGAATAATCTTGTGTTGTTAAAACAGGCATTACAGCAAACTGACTGGGTTTCCTAGAATCAAGAACATTTTCTTACATAACCACAGTATAATGATCAAAATCAGGAAATCAACACTGATACAATAAAAAAAAATCTAATCTACAAACTTTATTCAAAATTCACCAACTGTCCCAACAATGTCTTTTTATAGCAAAAGAAAATCTTGGATCATACATCGCATGCAGTTGTCTCAGTCTCCTTTAATCTAGAATAGTTCTTGGGTCTTTCTTTGTTCCAAGACATTAACATTTTTGAAGAGTACAGACCAGATATTTTGTGGAATGTTCCTCAATTCAGGTCAAACCCTCTACTCTTACCTCAATCTATCACTGTTGGCTAAAGCACTATTAATGCCTGAAATCTTCCTGAATGTGATTCAAGTGTGGAGATAGGGTCTGTGTCTTTTATCATAACTTCCTTTGAAAAGTCAAGTGAAATCTGCATTGGGAAACCTAGAAAATGGCAGTTACCTAACTGCCCTTAAAATAAAAGTTCTATCTTTTAAGAGAATTAAAAACTAAAAGACACACTGAAAATCCGTCCACCACAGAAAGTAATTGGCTTACCATACCCCAAAATATAGGAAGTACCTGTCACTCACTGCAGTCGTTTTTAGAAGTCTGACATTCAGATTAATATTTTAGGAAGGCTATTGTGACTGGAGCAGGAAGACTGGGAACTAACAGTTTTTGAGCATCTACAACGTGGTAATTATACAGATTATGGTAATATGTATTTAATTCTCATAACAGCTATCTAAAGTCAGCATTAAGGTGCCAATTTTATAGATAAGGAAACCAAGCTAGGATATGAACGCCTGTCTATCTTGCTCTAAATCTTACTTTTTATTGTATCTTCTAAGAATTGCAAGCGTTCTCATGTGTATTAACCAACAAAAAAGGAACCAGGACAAGTGTAGTCCAGGGCAGAGCATGAATCAAAGATGTCACACCTCACCCCACATGTAGAGAAGTAGTGCAGATAGTGGCTGTCATTGCTTTACCCAGAGCTGGCACTCACAAACCACATGCCCATGCACAAGAACATCTAGGACATTTCACGTAGAAATTGCGAGGTTACAAGTTAATATTTAGATGAATTATCTCATTTTGGCTTCCTCAGTTTTTGCTGTTGATATGTTTCTCTCCCAGAAGAAAAAAAACCACACCATATTTTCTATACAACCAAGTCGTGTGTCTGAATCATAATCCTACCACTTATGTGCCATGTGGTCGTAGAGTGCTGAGCTCTGTGCAGGTGCTCAATATACTTTTACTCATTTTAGTGGTGGGCTGTTTTTCTCAACTGGATTCTCACCTTGACTAAAAAGAAAATAGCACAAATCTACTCATTACTCCATCACTCACTCTCTCTCCTTAGTACACCAAACACATGGCTAAGGAATTTACAGGAACATTTCACTATCCTTTGGCATTCTGAGGTTCAGATCAGGAAGGTTCTAAATAACAGAGAAGAAGAAAGGGGACAACAATATCATTACTATTCTAAACAACAGGGAACTCCTTACAATTCCTCTCAATAACAGAGAAAGAAATAGTACGACTCTGGAGCCTGGCTTTCTGAGTGCAGAGCTGAGCTGCCATTCCCTGTGCTACGTGTAAATGGAGCTCAGGGCAAACCTCTCGGAGGCTAGGGTTGGTGACTGTGATCTCTTTGGGGCAGGGGGTTTGAAGTGCTGGAAGCTGGAGGGAAAGAGTCATTCTACCAGTCAGGTACATTTTAGAACAGGGGCTATGATACCGCCACTACTGAGGGGGACCCATCAGCTCATTCTGAGACTCTCTGTTCAAAGCTGCAGGGAACCGTTTATTTGTCCAGCAGAGTTTCTGAATTCTTTGTTCTTAGAAAGGCCAATAAAAGGTGAAGGTTATGAACTAGATTTTCTGTGTTTTGTTACCAAAATCCTGGGAAAGTTACATTCAAGCTGAGCCACACACCCCGCTTCCACGGCCATGGAGGAAATTCAGAATCTCAACATATGGGGTCAAGCCACATTCTGAGATCCCTAGGAAGTCTGAATTGCATCACACTAGAGAGGTCCAGACCTTGCAATCTCTGAGCTAGATTTTAAACATAATATTATGAAATAGAATTTGGAAAATAATTAACACTATTTTTTAATTCCATGAGTTTCATTTAATTTTTCATATAATTTATATTTACACATGCAAGACTAAATGTAACCTATATTAAGTTATAGAGCAAAATAATAAAACCAACATTTGTGAACCTATCACCTAATTTAAAAAAGACATTGCCATTGCACCGTTTTGGTATCCCTCCACTGACCCTCTCTCCAGACCCTATTAACACCTATTTTCAATTCTGTTTCTCATTCCCTAAAGTTTTAAAAGTAGTGTTATCATACCTATATGCAGCCTAAATATTTAGTTTTGCTTTCTACTGAGCCTTAAAAATTAGAATCAGAATGCTATGTTGCTAAGATTCATCCATGTTGTTATGACACAAATTCACTAATTTTCACGACTGTATAATAATTCATCACATAAATATGCTATAATTTTATTGATCTATTATCCTTCAATGCATATTCGAATTGTTTTCAGTTTTTTGTCGCTATGAAAATTTTGGTACGTACGTATGTCCTAGCTGAAATGGGCGTTTCGACTTCATAAAATAATGCCAAATTGTTTTCTAAAACCAAGGTTTCAATTTATACTTTAACCAGTAAAATAAGAACTCCTCTTTCTCCACAGTCACCAACATAAGTATGTGACTTCCTAATTTTTGGCAATTCAATAGGTGCAGGACATAATGATGCCTTTTAAATTCAGTTTCCTTGACTTATTAGTGAAATTGAGTATACTTTTAGTAAGTTTATGAACCATTCATGTCAACTTTCCTGTAAAAATGTCTGTTCATTCTTTTCCATTTTAATTTTTATTGATTCATAGAAATTCTCTATATAATCTACAAACCAAGCCTCTGCCCAGTTGCAAATATGATCCTTCAGTTTGGCTTTCTTTTTATTTTCTTTCATTTGCTTTAGTTTATAGTATCTGTTTATTTGTTTAGGAACAAAGGTCTATCTGACCTCTGAGAAACAAGATTCAAAAAGACAAGAAACTGGAGGTAGACCAAGAACCTGGAAGATGTCCTTGATTCTTCTTTTTCCCTGACATAACACATTAGCAAGTCCTGTCACCGAATTATACCCCAAACCTGACCACTTCACTCCATCTCCACTTGGCTACAGTCATCGGTCCGCAGTCCCCATAACTATTCTCTAACCTTTCCTCTGGAGCTCCTACAGTACTTTCCCCAGAGCAGCCAAAACAAGCTTCTTAAAACTTGAACTGGATCATGCCACCCTTGTCCTTAAATTCCCTCCAATGGTTTCTGCTGTGGCTACATTAAAATCCAAACCCTTCTCCAAGCCCACAAGGTCCTACGTGACCCAGCCCCTGCCTCCCTGTCTCGAGCTCTCCCCCTGGTTCGCTCTGCTTCAGCTGGGCTGCCTTGCCTGCCAGCCCTCGAATGGGCAAACTCACTCCCACCCGGGTCTCAGTGTGTGCCTGGGACACTCTTACCCTTGGCATCTGGACAGCTGTCCCGTCTCAGCATTCCGGGGTCTGCTCAGATGCCGTCTCCCCGGAGAAGAGTACAAAGAAGCAAACAGCACTTTCCTCCTCCCCTTAAACCTGTTACTCCTTGCAATGTTTCCTTCATAGCACTCGTCGTTATTGGAAATTAGCTTTTTCCACTTTTTCTTCATGTTTACTACCCATCTGCTCCCAGTAGTATTTAAGTTCCATTACTACATCATGGAAGATATTCTACCTCTTCCTGGATTTCTCAGGAATAAATGGGGGGAAAAAAGGAGATTTCTGAGAATCTGGTGGTGGTAGTAGCAGTAGTAGTACAGTTTTCTTCAATATCTTTAAACCCCACATAAAAAGCCAGAACGACTAGACAGCCAACCCCCCAACACATGTGCAACACTTACAGCACAACTAGGTGAACAGTGGTTCCCAACATGCAAGCGAGTGGAGTACAAATGATCAACCCTGTAAACCACCAAGATACCTGCATGCTGACAAACCTGAGAACAGATGAATGTCACAACAGCCCACAGGGCCTTGCGGAAAGCTCAGTGGGCCAATGTGAGACCAGGAGGTGGAAGTGGGAGGGTTTTGCCCTCTGCAACAGCAGTGAGTGCAAGGGAGCTACAGTAAGAACTGAAGGGGCAGGAGTGGTCTAACCCCCAAGAGCCCTATGAGCCCCATGAACTCCTGAAAGGTGTCAAGACTCCCTTCCAGGACCGGCGTCTACTGCGGGGAGAAGCTTCTGGAAGTGGAATCAAGATTGAGCAAGACACAGATGAGAGAGGAAGGAAAAAGAAGCCCTAGATCAAAGTGAGAGAAGGGAACACAGATCAGTTCAGAAAGCACATGTTTGAACACCAAAAAAGTCGGAAGAGGGAGCTCTGTGAGGCCAGAAAAGCCTTCTTGAACGTCATCTGATTCTAAAGTCAGAAAAACTAATTTTACATACAAATGAGCAATATAAAAAGTTAATATATAAGAAAAAGGAGGGACAGAATAACATTCCTAAAAACAGTGAAAGCATGCCTGAAAGATATGTCCACAAAATTAAAACTGCAATCTATTACGCCCAAAATGAGTTAAAGACATTAAGAAAATGATAGAAGGCCTGAAAGAACAATTATGTCTAAATTATAAAAACTTATACATGATGGAACAGAACTCAGGAAAGAATCAGAAATAGAGAGACTCCAGAATAGAAGACTAAACTGGAAGGAATATAAGAGCAAATCAACTCAACATATAATGTTTTAAGAAAAACTAAAGAAAAAAAAAAAAAAAAAAAAAAAAAAAAAAAAAAAAAAAAAAAAAAAAAAAAAAAAAAAAAAAAAAAAAAAAAAAAAAAAAAAAAAAAAAAAAAAAAAAAAAAAAAAAAAAAAAAAAAAGAAAAACTAAAGAAAAAGAGAAAAGCTTTAAAAATAAAAACTAAACAGGAATTCTAAGTCAATAATTACATAAAAAGTTAAAAATATATAGAGAAAAAAGATTTTAAACAAAGTAAAAAACAGTGAAGATAGGCAAAGAAGATTTAATATATAAATAAGTGGAGTCCCAAATAAGAAAAATAAAGCAAAAGAACAGAACCTATCAT